>JAVJIF010023706.1:0-64435 GCA_038442645.1 Agave tequilana
TGGATTGTTAAAGAGGAAGAGGGTCAGCCCTATTTATAGGCAGACCTTAATAACTGTCATTAATGGTGCGCTAATCGGAACTGTTGCCTTGGTGACCGCACGACTGCCAAGGTCCAATGAGAGACTGACGCGTGGAGCGTCGCTTTGGGAACCGTCGCAGACACTGGTCTCCACCGCCAGCGCCGGTTTCGCATTAAAAGGCATTAACGCCTTCAGTCCATGAAAAAATCGACGCGTGGACAACTGCCTTGGAAAATAATGGATGACCTGGTTTCCCAATCGTCAGCGAAGACTTGACGGTCAAAGATCTCATAAAATCTTTAAGTCAGGTTGTTTAAACGCAGATAGGAAAGTCGCGTCCAAGAACCGCGTCTCCTTTCTCAGATTGAAAGACATCCACCCGCGTTCCAGAAGATGCCTGCGTCGCGTCCCTTCAGCAAACAATGCTGCGTCCCTCGCGTCTGCTCTATCTGCGTCTTTCTCAGCATGACAATTCGCGTTCACTCTATGATTGACGCTACGTCTCATCAAAAAGGACTTAGTGAAATCTAAGTTCCTATGGAATGATGACCGCGTCTCACCCTGTGATTGACGCCGCGTCTCATCAAAAGGACTTAGTCCTATCTAAGTTCCTATGGACGGATGACCGCGTCTCACTCTATGGATCAATACCGCGTCTCAGCAAGCTCGACGCCGCGTCTCATTGAAAGAACTTAGTCTTACCTAAGTTCAGTATTCACAGCCATGATCAGGGAGTTGAATTCATCCACAGCTAAACAAAAGAAATGGAACAAAAACTTCAAAAACTTTTATTATATCGAAAATAGTAAAAGTGGATACAAACTCTAATAGAGTGTCCTCTTTTTAAAAAAAAAAGGAAGAAGGGGAAAAGGCTAAAAGTCTTGATCCGGCAAAGACGGATACGCTCCCTGAGACGATGCTCTCGTGCTGACGTGCCTTCTCAGCCTCCATCATGGCTTGGACCCGCAGCTCCTCTTCAGATAAAAAGTGTTTTGCAGCCAGCTGTGCTCGCAGAGATTCCAACCTGGAGGAATGAATGGTCTGGCTTTCTTCAGCTCGTGCCTTCGCAGCTTGTTGCTCCTCCAGCCTCTTCCGGACAGTGGCAAGCGTCTTCTCATTTTCCGCGATCATGGCTTCCGCCCTTAGCAATGGCAGACCGAGCATTGGTAATGGCGGACTCTGCGTTTTGCCGGATGAACTCGGATTCCATTGAATCGTCAGCCAGTTTCTGACATTCGGCTTGAGAACGCTCGAGATTGCGGACCTCTTTCAGCAACTTGTGCTTCCACCTCCTGTCGCTCTTGTTCTGGGGTGCTAGGAGCCTAGTCAAGATGACCTGGGCTTCTTGAGAAGAACTAGCATTGTCCAAAGACTTCAGCTCTTTCAGGTCTTTCCCAGTCGCTCCACCAACAGCATATACCGACTTGGCAAGCAAGGAGCCTCCGGTTAATTCGATGTTACCGGCCATGTTTCCGAGAACCGTCCGGGCAAAGTCAAAGAGCTACGCCCAGACAGGATAAAATCGATGCACGATCGCATCACGTCAAGGAACCGCTGCACCGTTTTGCGTGTCAGGAAATCCATGGTGTCATCACACGAGGTACTCCCCGACCCCCTTTCTATCATGAGGAAAGGGGTGCAAGCCGGCTCTTTTTGCGCGAGAGTCGTGCTGGCCACTGGCACTTCCGGAAGTGTGATCGCTGCAGAGCCTCCACAGCTAAAGATGGAGCAGTAAGCGCAACCTCTGGAAGGTCCAGAGATGTTGAATCCTTGGGCGAGCCCAGCGGAGTGGAAGTCTCCCTGGCTTCAATAGTAACCTCTTCACCCTGCAGAGTGGATTCTTCCCCAGCCTTAGGAGTTGCCTCCTCTTCCGGCAAAATTGAAGGCTCCCCAATTTCAGTAGTTGCCCTCTCTGGAATTATCTCGGGCAACTGAAGCCTTGCTCCTTCGGACTGGGTCAGCTCTTTTACCGTCTCCTCGATATGCGAGAAGATCACAGCTTCAATGCCCCGGCCGACCCTGCAGCATAAAAGAAGAATGTTAAACATCCTCTTCAAATGAAAGGGAAATTAGGTCAAAAGTTGAAAAGAGTACCTTCAGTGGGAGTAATCACCAGCTGTGATACCATTGATGGCTCACCCCCGTGTATTTCTTCCTCTGAGATGTGGGAGAACTTACTCGGATTAGGAAGAGCGGGTTCATCGCCGTAGTCAACCTCGTCTTCAAACTCGCTCTCACCCTGAGAGTGAGGAAGACGATAGCGCCCCGCAAGAGACTTCTGCAGCCGGAGCTTACCACCAATTACCCCAGTGGTAGGGCTGGGTCAACTGCCCGAGGGACTGGAGATGAAGACACAAGGTGACCCAGGTTGCTGTGCCTCATCTCTCCCTTCATGAGCAAGTAAAAATCCGGGTTGAACTGAAATCCCCGGAATATCGAAATCTCCTCCACTCATGTGTCAACCTCTAGCTGCTCATCCTCGTCAGCGGTGGTGGCTCTGTCAACGAGCTCCCCTTCCTCCGTAGACCTACGATCTCTGCCGCTCGACCTAGGGGCACGGACTAAAGGAACATCCTCCTCAGCTATATCTTCTTCCCTCGGTACCTCAACGACAGCAGGGATGTCTTCGGATTGGGAGACTTCGGTTGTCAAGTCTCTCCGAACCTTCTTGGGAGCAGGTTCAGCAGTTGAAGCAGAGCGTTGACGACGCTTGCTTACCACCTGTCGAGTCTTTGTTGCTCGGGGCTCCGCCCTTGCTGCTTGCGGCTCCTCCCTTGTTGGTCGCGGCTCCGCCCTTACTGCTCGTGGCTCCCTTCCCGATCTTCTCCCGACCTCCTTCTGGGCCTTCAGGTACTGTTCGATTAGTTTCGAGGGTTTACCAGACTCTGACTTTGCCTCGAGATTTGCATTGATGCTCTCAATACATGAAGACCCCGGAGCGCAGTCCGGTGACTGGTTAACCTGAGAATACCAGGTGCAGAAGCTGAAGCTCATGCGGCACTTGGACCCCTCAATAGGTAGACGGAAAGTTGCTCCCGTCCTCTCGGCCACACTGTAGTACCAAGCCCGAGCACCTTCGAACAGTTCCCTTCGAAGGCGAGTCGAGCATTGGGATTCCCGACGTAGAGTTGATCGTAGCCGAATTGTCGAGCGAAACGATTCGGCATGTACGGCTCGATAGTGCATGAAGTCCCTTGCCGGAAAAGCACATATCCAGGCCGAATATTGATCAACCACCAGAAGACTCCCGCGGACAATCTCGTGAAGCCATCTGGGCCCGCGGAATCAGTAATAGATCCCCGAAAGATCACCGAGATCTCGGGGAAGCAGCGATGGAGCTGGTAATTCGCAGGATCTGAAAGTCGCTTTCGGATGTAATATATATAAAGATCACCCAGCTCGAATCTTCCAACCGCTGTACAAAAGGGACGGAACTCTCCCTCCAACGCATGCTGCCGTCATTAGAGAAGGGCAGTGCATCACGTGCCAAGCCATGAGGTACGTGTAAGGCAGCTCGATCCGAGGGTTGGGGCGCTTCACCGTCGGATTCCCCTCTGAGTCAACATATGGCTTGCCGTGGGAGTCGACAGTTTTCGGCGCCTCGCAGAAACTCTTGGTTAGCGCCCGCAACCCGCTCTGAATGCCAGCCACCACAGCCGGGAGAAGGGCTATAGGGTTGCCATGGGCTAGGAGCACCGCCGGGTACACCACGTCAGCAACAATAGCTTCATGTGGCAGCGTGGGCACACACAACGCTTTAGCCACAGCATCAAGAAGCCTGTCAACAGTGCCCTGTCAGAGATAGGGGTCCGGGCTTGATGGTGGAAGCTTTCGAAAACCAGTCAGGGTCGAAACCCGTCCTCGTTCGAAACCGTGGTGTAGAAGCCTTCAGGAGCCTGGGTGATCCTGTCTTCAATTTCCACGTCGAGCTGGGAGCCAGTCGGGTTATCGGATGGTCTTTCTTGTTGACACCGTTAAACAAGTAGCTGGCCCAAGCAGTTGCTTGACTCCCTGCGACCTCCAGGCGGTTAACTGACCGCAAATGTGAAAGTGACACATCACTTCCCAGTAAGTCTCGTACACCCGAGGAAACTCTTTCTTCAAGAGATGGAGCTCCTCAGTGGTCGGGACATATTCCTCATAGGGAATGTCCCCTGTTGCCAGCCTCGAGCCCTCATGTACTCGTGCAGTGCAAGGCCCATCTCTCCGACCGGGGTAAAATGTCCCCGTCAGAGGATTGTAGCGCTCCAAGACCCCGAAAAAGTTATGAAAGCCTGGTGGGACACCCCACTGTACGGCCCTGACCGCTGGGTACAGCCCCACACGCTTTAGCAGATCCCCAAGATCGGTGAGGATGAACCCACCATCCTGCCCCACCAGTAGTTCTCCGTGGAATGGACCCACCGGGCGGACGGAAACCGGCCGATAATCACCCTCCGCTTCCATGAACGAGTTGAGGAAGGTAGTGCCAAGTTGTGGTATCTCTCCAACCGGAACCTCAGACTTGCGCGACCCAGGGAAAAGGCCGAGAACCGACCTGTCATGGCTATCATGACGGTGTACTTTATGGGAACCCAATCACCGAGAGTAATCTCAGGGACGTATCGAGAAAGGTCCCATTCCATCTTCCGAGGGACGGACATGTGCTGGAAGTAGGACAGCGGGAACATCCTCTCCATGTCGGAAGAAAGAATCTTCCACCCTTTATCTGACGGAGCCATTTATAAGTTCCGTCATACACACGATAGCCGCCGTCGTCGATACGATCTCCGAAGAAGAAGGCAGGCTTCTCCAGCTTGACGTGAGCATCTGTTGTGAATGCTGCATCGGTCATAAGTACCCGAAGAGTTCTCATGTTAACATTAGAGAGCCTCTCCCTGCGATCCGGCGACTTGTCAGCAGTCACAGGGACAGTCCTTCATAGCACAAAGATCGAGTCCCGGTCAGCGCCACCCACATGTCCCAAGTGGCGCGTCTTGGCGAGTGAGGCAGAAGGATGGGGCACTACAAAAGAAAATGACACTTAGTTAGATACTTTATTAGAAGCAAAAATGCTAAGTGTTCATAACCCAGATGCAGAAGAGATACTGGACGCAGGAATTATCAAATCCGCGTCCAGGCCTGCGAAACTGCGTCCAAACGCAGAAAGAGATACTGGACGCAGGAATTATCAAACCCGCGTCCAGACCTGCAGGATCCGCGTCTCCACCACATTCTCCTTGATGTCACTTCTGGGTGCGAAAAGAAGGGAGTTATCCACCTTAACCCTTCCATCACCATAATCGCCAGAAGTTAGGAGGGTAATTCCCTTCCTTTCACACCCCCAGATTTCTAAGTACTTGGACTCAAGTGCCAGATTCATCAAATCGGCAGCTGATGAAACAGAACGCAAGGATCAAATTCGCGTTCTGCAAACCAAGTCCGCGTCTGAACCCTTCACAATTAGAAATATCCTAAGTGAAGAATCCGAAACGCAGGAGCCAATGGCGCGAGGGTCCAAACCCGCGCCTCGGTTATCAACTCAAAGACTGCGTCTGAGACCGCTCTTGTGTTAAAGATTCTTAGGGCTTCTGTTAATGGCGAAATCCACGCCCAACAGGCATTATACCTGGGAAAGCAGCATCCTGCGCAGAAGAAGCGCCCCTCCGGGCCTCGTCGACGGTCGCCTGTGAAGAAGATGCGGTTGGCTTGGTCTTGGGTGCCATTGTCAATCAAGAATCTGATGTGAGTATGAACAGGGGAAGAAGAACTCTGTTTCTTAAAAAACCCTAAAATAGAACGCTCGGAGAAGAAGAGGTATCTCTCCAACTGTGGCTATTTATAGGCACAAGGATTCGCAAAGATACGCGGCGTGTGACCCGATAAAAGCTACAGCAAATCATCGCATGACGCGTAGAGCAAATCTTCGCGAAGATCATGCGTCACGACTCCACAGCGAGTCGTCATTTGACACGTGGCGCGGATCAGTTAATGAACCAAGAAATCCGCGCGCCAAAGGTGAAATCCTGCCGGTTCCCCAGGCCAGCTGGCGGCGTAATCATCACACGGCACAGATTCGCACCCAAGGGACGCACCTCTTCGATGGACATGCCCCGTCAGCATCTCCATAAATGCATTCGGAAGGTCGCGTCTCTCTACAAAGTCCGCGTCCGACCCAGCGGGCCCAACATCGCGTCTGCCTCATAGAAGATCAGGCGCGTTTCCATTGCCAAAGGACGCACTCTACAGAAATCGCGTCTTTAAAGCAGTACCATCTCGGCTTTTTGAAAAGAACCTGCGTTCGGCCTCCTACTTCTGCAAAATCAGTTCAACAGTACACTGACGCAAGCAGACGACTAACCACTCCTGGCTTAAAGCACACTTGTGACAGACTAAAAGCAATCGGGGAAGTTTAGACTGTGCATCTAGACACTCAACATGATCAACTCTGGTGGCTTCAAAGAGTTCAAACAGTACACTCACGAAGACCAACTCCAGATAAGATCGAACCCGGAGCATCAACAGTCCAGCGATGAAGGTGAATTCAGCTAGAGTCCAAAGTATTTCGAAATCCGTCCCAGTTAACTGCGGAATATCGAAAACTTTAGAGGGGGTTCTGTAGGCTGTCCAAAGTTACTGGAGGACAAGCCATTGAAAAGCAAAGTTTCAAACTCTAGACGCGAGGGACTATCATCCGCGTCTCAGCATCAAGGCGCGTCGGCCTGACACCCGCGTCTCAGCATCAAGGCGCGTCGGCCTGACACCCGCGTCTCAGCATCAAGACGCGTCGGCCTGACACCCCGCATCTCAGTTATAACCGCCTGGTTAAGGGACCAATCACTGCCCACACGTAAGGGAAATCAGCCCCCATCGTGGCGTGTCTTTAGCAGGCACGTGGGTTAGTTACCGCCCATGTAGCGGGGAAGTTGGCCCTCATTGTGGAGCGTTTTCAGGGGGGGCACGTTCACCCCTGGGACCCCTATAAATAGCCCCGTCGCTATGAAGAAGCGGTCGGACTTTTGGCAATCAAAAAGAAGGAGAAGAGGACAACGGAGAGATCATCAATGATTAGTATCCAATATTGCATATTTTACATCATAACTCCCATGCATATTACAAATAAATATGTGATTTTTACTCCTCTTCTCTACATATTTGCAGGTACACACTTAATGGAGAGATATCCAAATAATCACTTAATTAACACTAATTAAGTGATTAATCAAGATTAAAGATAAAGCCAAATTCAAATCCAGATCCAGAGAAATCCGCGCAACAAACGAAGATTCTAGATATACCACGTGGCTAACAACCTTGTAACTAATCTCCACCAGAAAGTTGTTAGCCAACGGCCACAAAAGTGCCGCGACTTGCGGCGGATCCACCGCAAAATCCGGGCCGTTGGATCTCAGATTTTGCGCCAACAAACTAGGCTCTCGAAGGTTCTCATCCATGCTATAAATAATCCATGAAGACCTGCGTACAAAAACTGATCAGAGAAGAGAGAGAGATTAGTTCAAAGTTTTGTATTTTGTTAGTTTTTGTTTAGGGTTTGTAGCTCTCTATGATCTTCTTCTCCCTAGATTTCATTGCAAGAGAGAGTTGTAAGAGAGAGAGAGCTTGTATCATCAAGGAGTG
Source organism: Agave tequilana (assembly GCA_038442645.1). Lineage (NCBI taxonomy): Eukaryota > Viridiplantae > Streptophyta > Magnoliopsida > Asparagales > Asparagaceae > Agave > Agave tequilana. The sequence goes on from JAVJIF010023706.1 coordinate 7,639, forward strand.
ACAACTTGGAGCTATACAAGGATTGATCCATTCTCTACTTCTCTACTTGAGCTTGATTCTAGTTTGATTTCTTTCCTTACTTGCTTTGTTTACTTTCTTGCAATTTAATTCATGTTTAGCTTTTCTTTTGTAATGATGTGTAGCTAATTCTTTCTCCATGTACTAGCTAACCACTACCTTGCTAACATCTAACTCATGGGTGATTGCTTTACTTCATCTTGCAATTTGTATGGTTTTCTCTTCTCCGATGGGTTTCTTTTCATTTCTTGGCAAGTATCTTGTTGTAATTCTCCATATGATTCATGTGTGCCTCACTTGGAGCCTAGTCTTTGAACTAGTGCCTTGATGGAACATGGAGATGGATCACCAATATGCTATTTGTTGTACAACTTCATTATGTCGATTCTTGAATGTTGTATGCCTATTCATTAGCATCCCTTGAGTGTAGCTCTTTGTGTTTCCATTATTGAAAGTCTAATTTGTAGGCCGATGACCATCTATGGAGGCTACAAGACAAGTCCAAGAATGAATCCCCATCATCCAAGTGAGAAAGTAATTAGACCAACAAGCAAGACATATCCATGCCAATGAATCAACATGAGGCATGCATCACTATCAAGGAGTTTAGTATGTTTTGGCAAGGTAGTTAAGGTTAGCTAGTCATGGTTTTCTTTCATTCAAGTTTTTCTAAAGTTTTCTTTTCTTTTAGTGTGAATACAACAAACCTCTTCTTGATTTCTTTTCACTTACCACTATGAACATATCCATACACTCTTTAATTCCTTTCTTTGTGTTTTATTCATTCTTTTAAGCAAGAGAAGAATTCTTGTTTTCTTTTTCTCACGAGTATCGTAACGCTTCTACGCTAGCTCTCCTTGTGGTTCGACTCGGTATAGCTTTATGCTATAGCGGAAGATTGGAACAAGGTATATCAATTACATATTTGAAGTGAACAAGAACCAAAGGTGAACTCTAAACATTGAACCATATCTTTTATACCTAGTTCTTGTGCAATTAACTTCACATACCTTGTTTGTACCGATCAATTTTTGGCGCCGTTGCCCGGGGAGAGCGACGGTATTTTTAAAAGTGAGAAACTAAACGATACTTCTTCTCTGTTGCAGGTACAGGTTGAAGATACAGAAAACCTTGCAGTGCAGAATCATATAAGTGGACCTGGGCTTCTGCTCTCGAAAGCAGAACCCAGGATCCCTCCAAATTGCCGCGTAGCCGCGGCATTTTGCCGTGGGAACGCGGCAAAGAGGAGTTCACTTCTAACAATTTTTCTGCAGGGATTGCTGCTTTGCAAATTACTTCTGCTGATATATCTGAAATCTTGTATTCTTCACCTGATATTTGCTAATCAACAGTAAAAAAATTTGGTGTTAATTGATAAAAATTGTTAGACATCTTGCATTATAGGCACGTGTCTTTCAATTACTTTACATTTACTGTTGAAGAGTGCGGGGGACAAGGTACGTAATTCATTGCATATAGACTAGGACTCACTCTTTGTTTGATTTATCTTACTTGGTGAACCTTGTTTGTTTCTATATCGTACACTTGCACAATTCAATTTTAAGGGCAATACCTGTAATAAGATAAGGTGGGGAGGTCATTACCCTTTCCTTAGCCCGCAAACCACTATCCCAGCACTCACAATCCCAAGCTTGTAAATAAAATTTGATAGACGTTGGCCCTAGGGACATCCGGACTCACTTAGGAGATTATCCTAAGGGGGAAAAGTGTTGAAAATTGACTTCTGTAAAATCAGTGTTTAGGAAAGGGGTTGAGGGCCGAAAGCCCGAAGGTTGCTGGTTACTTAATTAAGGAACGTCTCCGGACGGAAAACCTCCCACCAACCTTACCCTTCCCTGGCTGATTTGCTTATAGTCAGAGTCTACACCAAACCTCCTGTGGACAGTCTATTTAGGAGTCATCTAGGACCAGAAACTCTAGACAAGCTTGGATTGATTTTTTCTTTTGTTGTTTGTTATTTTTCTTTTTCGCTGGTGTGATCGGTGCACGTTGTTTGTGATTGTATATACGATAGTGGTTTTGTGATCCTAATTCTACACTTGCACTTACACATCCACTTCACATCATGACCAACAACGTCTCACTTCAGGATCGATTTTATCCGATTCGCACCTCCATTCCTTCATGCATTCTTCTCCCCGAGCCAAATGGAAATCACTTCGAGCTGAAACCACAATTCATTAGTACACTTCCCCACTTCCATGGTTTAGAGTCTGAGGATGCGTACCTCTTTATTCGTGAGTTTGAAGAGGTATGCCAAATGATGAGAATTTCCCAACTGTCTGAGGATGCTGTTAGGTTACGGTTCATACCGTTTGCACTTAAGGATTTAGCTAAGAAATGGCTTTATAATCTTCCAGTCAGTTCCATATCTTTATGGGAGGATTTTGTTAAAGTCTTTCTTAAGAAATTTTATCCTATCCACAAAACAGCCCTCATGAGAAAGAACATAATGCAATTCAAGCAGGAACCAAATGAACCTTTTTGGAAGTATCTTGAGCGTTTCAAAGACCTTCTTGCCCTGTGTCCCCATCACGGCATAGAGAAATGGCGTCTATGCCAGATTATCTATGATGGATTAGATTACCAAACGAAAACACTTTTAGAATCCATGTGCCAAGGGGAATTCTTGAAAAAAGATGAACATCAGGGGTGGGATCTCTTTGAAACCCTAGCTGAAAAAACCATTCAGTGGGAGTCTTGTCCTGACAAATCCACTTCCACCACTTCCAGAACTGGTACACACTCCAAAGAATCCTCTCTAGCTGCAGAAACCAAGATCACACGATTAATGAAGAGGATAGAGTTGCTTGAGTCAAAGGGAATTCTGTGGTCAACCAGGTCAACCCATTGCCTTTGATTAGACCAGGTTGCACCAACTGTCATGACCTTAGCCATGTTGTTGAGGAGTGTCCATTATCTCAGCTCCACTCATATCAGGAGAACATGAATGCAGTATTGACCAGACCCAATCATCATCCATACTCCAACACTTACAATTCAGGATGGCAGAACCATCCAAATTTTCCATGGAGTCAGTCTGGTCCTGAGCATCATATGCTACCACTTCCATATCCATACAATGCTCAGTTTCATCCATCCAGTTTCGATCAGAATTCACTGTATGTTCATCCATCTCAAAGTCCACCACAGTCATATCAGTCTTATCAGAACCCACCACCATATTACCAATCACAGTTCCAATCTCCATACCCTCAACATCCACCCCAAAATAATTCCGAAATATCTGAGTTGAAACAAATGATAGAAACCTTAACAAAAAACCAGCAGCAGGAGTTGAATGAAATGAAGGTCCAAATTGGGCAATTGGCTGAGAATCAAAGAAATTTGTTCCCAAATCAGCCATTGCTAAATCCCAAAGTTGAAGAGTCAGGACCCAGTCACTGTCATGCCATTCATACCCTGAGATCTGGTAAACAAATTGACAATGAGGTTTCTAGTCCACAATCTCATCCAGTACCAAAGCCTACACCTCATGTCCCAATACAACCAACTTTTGACAAACCATCCTCTAGTTCAGAGCCATCCACATCTCAAGCCAAGGGGAAAGAAAAGGTAGATGAGCAACCTTATAAGCCTAGAGTACCATATCCAAATAGGCTTCTAAATAACAAGTCAATGCTCACATGGAGAAAATAAAAGAAACATTCAATAAGGTCCAAATCAATGTCCCTCTTCTTGATGCCATTCAACAAGTGCCATCATATGCCAAATTTTTGAAGGAAATGTGCACCAAGAAGAGGAAGACCCAAGTCCCTAAAAAGTCTTCCTTGCATCATCCATTAATGAGTTGCTCACTGGTCCAATTCCTGTTAAGTACAAAGACCCAGGGAGCCCCACCATTTCATGCATCATAGGACAGACTACAATAAATAGGGCACTTCTTGATTTGGGGGCCAGCATTAATCTCCTACCTTTCTCTGTGTACCAACAATTGGGGTTAGGTGATCTCCTCCCGACCCAAATGACCATCCAATTGGCTGACCGCTCTGTTACTAAACCCAAGGGGGTAATTCAAGATGTCCTTGTCAAAGTTGGAGAATTCTTTTATCCTGTTGACTTTGTTGTCCTTGAAACAAAACCAGTGTCAAATTCCAATCAAAGGGCACAAATTCCTGTCATTCTGGGTCGACCATTCCTGGCTACTGCAAATGCAATCATTAATTGCCGGAATGGATCAATGAGGTTGACTTTTGGTAACATGACACATGAACACAATGTCTTCCACACACAGCCTCATAAAACAAAAGATCAAACATTTGAGGTTAGCTTCATTAATAACAATTGTGAGGAGGAAAGTGAAGATCCAGAAGATGAGTCACAATTCTGTGATTCTCTTCAAGAACCTCCAATTGATATATCTTTTGAAGACTTGTTTGCTGATGAGATCATGTGTTTAGATGAGTCAACTCGGGGTAAGTTAGCTTATTGTCCACTTCCGGATGTTGACTTGAGCTTTGAAGAATTATATGGAGAAGAGTTAAATTTCTTAAAATTGAAAGTGATGAGATTCTGAGTGAGAGTGGTGATAAGGACTTTGTTTGTGAACGACGTGGTGGAATGAGTATGAATGAAAATAACAACAATTGAAACTGGAAACACCTAGGGTTAGAATAATTCAGACCGTTTCCCAATGGAGCTCAAGAAAGAGAACACATTGGAACGATGGGAAACGGGCCAGAGGGAAGCGACCAAAAGCCCAGGTGAGAGTTACACTTGTATATTCCTTGTAAATAATTCCTTTCCCTTCCATTTTGTTTCATGCATACATATATCATAATGCATTGAGGACAATGCATGAAATAAGTGTGGGGGAGGGTTTACTAACTTAGAGTTTTTAGATTTTATTTCTTTTACACTTCTTTTTAGAAATAAAAAAAAATAATAATAAATAAAAAATATAAAAATAAAAACTTTTTGAAATAAGGAACAAAGTTTTGATCTATTTTTAAGAAAATTAAGATGTATCTTAGAAATTAAGAAAGCCTTAATTATGACATCTTAAACATAGTTGAAGTAATAGATCTTGTTTGAAATTATAGACTAAGTAAGTAAAATTGGTGAGATATTTTTATCTTGAATTTTTACCTTAGATAAATATGCACTTTACACTTACACATTTCTTGGGATGGAGACAAAGACCAAAATGCCATATAAATAAAGAAAAAAAAAAGAAAAAATATAAATAAAAGATCACTTATTAAGCTGGATAACTATGCCTCAAGAAGCATGGTTACTCACGCCTAACGGTGATCTCACTTATTAAGCTGGATAATTGTGCCTCAAGAAGCATGATTATTCACGCCTAACGGTGATAATAAATAATCCCCTTTAGTTTCGTGGCCTTTTCTACTCGAGACCTTAAACCCGAGGGATGTTTTCTCATCTGGTGCCCTAAGACCGTCTGGTTTGGGAGTCATCGGTTAAAGGCTCGCTACAAGGGTAGACTAGAAAGCCTAAACTAAGGGAAGAAAAAAGCATAAAAAAAAAAAAGTATATATAAATAAATAAATGGCTTTATGGTTGGAGTTGAAATCCCAAGAAACCTTCACTGACACGGTGTGCATACTATCTAGGTTTTATGAGAGATAAAATATTCAATCCAATTTTGAATTCTTACCTTAATTGAAAACAAAATCTTGCATGGATACTAAGTTTAAGAAAGAATAATTATAGGTGGACTTATGACCTAGGATCACTTATATTTTTGCAAAAATAGTTCGTAAACATGTCTCTTATTCAAAATGCGTTTTCAAAATACTAACATTTGTCTTCTTTCTTTATGGATTTTGTGGGTGTAATCCGCTGAAAACCCTCAGGAGACAACACTCCTCCTCTAGGGTAACCTAGAGGTTTAACGGCTTGTTGCACATGCTCAGTGCAATCGCGTCACCTGCGAAAGTGGTGTAATAAACTGGTAGTATAGATTTTCTTTTTCTTTGTTTTGCTCGGGACGAGCAAAAGAATAAGTGTGGGGGTATGATTAGTATCCAATATTGCATATTTTACATCATAACTCCCATGCATATTACAAATAAATATGTGATTTTTACTCCTCTTCTCTACATATTTGCAGGTACACACTTAATGGAGAGATATCCAAATAATCACTTAATTAACACTAATTAAGTGATTAATCAAGATTAAAGATAAAGCCAAATTCAAATCCAGATCCAGAGAAATCCGCGCAACAAACGAAGATTCTAGATATACCACGTGGCTAACAACCTTGTAACTAATCTCCACCAGAAAGTTGTTAGCCAACGGCCACAAAAGTGCCGCGACTTGCGGCGGATCCACCGCAAAATCCGGGCCGTTGGATCTCAGATTTTGCGCCAACAAATTAGGCTCTCGAAGGTTCTCATCCATGCTATAAATAATCCATGAAGACCTGCGTACAAAAACTGATCAGAGAAGAGAGAGATTAGTTCAAAGTTTTGTATTTTGTTAGTTTTTGTTTAGGGTTTGTAGCTCTCTATGATCTTCTTCTCCCTAGATTTCATTGCAAGAGAGAGTTGTAAGAGAGAGAGAGCTTGTATCATCAAGGAGTGACAACTTGGAGCTATACAAGGATTGATCCATTCTCTACTTCTCTACTTGAGCTTGATTCTAGTTTGATTTCTTTCCTTACTTGCTTTGTTTACTTTCTTGCAATTTAATTCATGTTTAGCTTTTCTTTTGTAATGATGTGTAGCTAATTCTTTCTCCATGTACTAGCTAACCACTACCTTGCTAACATCTAACTCATGGGTGATTGCTTTACTTCATCTTGCAATTTGTATGGTTTTCTCTTCTCCGATGGGTTTCTTTTCATTTCTTGGCAAGTATCTTGTTGTAATTCTCCATATGATTCATGTGTGCCTCACTTGGAGCCTAGTCTTTGAACTAGTGCCTTGATGGAACATGGAGATGGATCACCAATATGCTATTTGTTGTACAACTTCATTATGTCGATTCTTGAATGTTGTATGCCTATTCATTAGCATCCCTTGAGTGTAGCTCTTTTGTTTCCATTATTGAAAGTCTAATTTGTAGGCCGATGACCATCTATGGAGGCTACAAGACAAGTCCAAGAATGAATCCCCATCATCCAAGTGAGAAAGTAATTAGACCAACAAGCAAGACATATCCATGCCAATGAATCAACATGAGGCATGCATCACTATCAAGGAGTTTAGTATGTTTTGGCAAGGTAGTTAAGGTTAGCTAGTCATGGTTTTCTTTCATTCAAGTTTTCTAAAGTTTTCTTTTCTTTTAGTGTGAATACAACAAACCTCTTCTTGATTTCTTTTCACTTACCACCATGAACATATCCATACACTCTTTAATTCCTTTCTTTGTGTTTTATTCATTCTTTTAAGCAAGAGAAGAATTCTTGTTTTCTTTTTCTCACGAGTATCGTAACGCTTCTACGCTAGCTCTCCTTGTGGTTCGACTCGGTATAGCTTTATGCTATAGCGGAAGATTGGAACAAGGTATATCAATTACATATTTGAAGTGAACAAGAACCAAAGGTGAACTCTAAACATTGAACCATATCTTTTATACCTAGTTCTTGTGCAATTAACTTCACATACCTTGTTTGTACCGATCAATCAACAGAGAGAGAACTCGACTCTTCAAGCTAGCTTGCTGCGTACAAGTTACTCTTCGCTTACCTTCTCTTTTAGAGTTTTGGTAGACGGAGCTGAGTTACTCTTTCTACCGGCCGAAGAGGAGATCCCTGAAGGACGGTCATCCGGTCAACGGAGAACAAGATTCACTCTCCACCGCCACACGAAGAACCCAGCCTTAAACAAAGGGGGATTCAAGATTCAATATCCTCTCTCCCTTGTAACCGGAAGGAACAGTTGTTGTTGTAATCCTTTTCATTTGATTCAAGGAAAACTTTTACTGCAATATTCCTGTCTCTCTCCTTTCCCGGGTCATACAGGGGCTTCTGGTTTGAAGATTATCCCGTATCTCCTGCTGGTTTTCCTCGTTTCTACTCCAACCGTTGACGAAACAGGCTTTGATTTTGAGGCTTCAATCGCTCGATTCAGGGAGGATTTTTCTCAACCTCTTGATTTGCCAAGATTTAGCCCAGTTTTCTTCACTTCGAATTAATTCTGAATTAATTCAGAATTTGGTGGGCTTTTGGGCTTGTTTCTCTTTTCTTTCCTTGAGCATTTGGGCCTACAATTAGCAAAGAAAAGACAACTTATTAATATAATTTATTAGCTAACAAGTGTGGTAAATGACAACATAAATGCAATGTATGTGACAAATCAATTCCTTTATTGTTTTTACGAGGACAACACCGAAGTAACCATGGATAAACTCCTCTCCACCGTACAAAGGAAAGGAGAATCAGTCTGTGACTACATTGAGCGGTTTATAAACTTATCCTTGATGTGCCCAGCAGGGATGCCATTGCTCATGCTCTTGCAGACTTGTAGGCATAACTTCTTGGACAAAGTGGAGATTCGTATGGGAGCTGTCAAAGCCCATACTTGGAAAGAACTGGTTTAACAAGCTGAGATAGCCGAAAAGTCAACTAAGAAGTTTGAACCATCTACCCCTAAAGGCAAATGGAGTAATAAAGGGCGCGGCGACTTGGCACAGTCTTCCCAAGCCAAAGGGAAAGAGATCATGTCCGTCGAGTTGACAGGAGATGTTCCTCCAAAGCCAAGAAGAGCCAGCAACAATAATCAGGAGTATAAATTTTCTCCAAAACAGTACTCCTTCAAAGATTATTAGGTGGTTAAAATATTCCACTTACTCCAAAAAGGGAATAAATTGAAGCTGTCAGAGGCTTGAAGCCCTAATGAAGTGGGACGCACAAACGATCGCAATTATTGTCTTTTTCCTAGGATGATATATTTTCCTACTAACAAGTGCTTTATCCTCAAGGACAAAATTTAGGCTTTGGTTGAGACCGGGGTTCTAACTCTAAAGTTAGAACAAAAGAAAGTCACTGCAAATATGGTGATCCTCGAGTTCGGCAAAACCCCAAAAGTCACAGTTTCATTGGGTCTTTTCCAATCCCTGAAGCACAGCTAGAGATAAATGATCCTTCAGCTAAATATCAAGAGATTAAGGGCTCGTTCCCTTGACATTGAAAATAGGAGAAATCATGTGGATACACCCAGATCTCATCCAAGACGAACAGTGTGATTCGAAGAAATTCAAGTCAAAGGGCAAATCCTGCAACGTTATCTCTGTCTTTTCGAATGACGGCAATGTGACAACAGCTTCTCTTAGCGATTCTGAAGATGAAAGGCACGCATGCACAATGCAAGCTGATGTACCTCAGCCAACGAGTACTCGATCAAGAAAATCATACTTGAAACAGTATGAGAAAATCACTACGAGACACAACAACAAACGACGTCAGTACAAGTACCCATTCCAGCTCCAGTCCCGACCTCGAGAAAAGAAAAGCAGAAAGAAGTCTGATTTGACCATGTCCTGAAGAAACCTTCAGGCCGGGACTTAACATCCCTTTTTGCTTTGTCATACTGGCCCATCTGGCGAATATCCCAGCTCGTATCACCTTACACGAGCTGCTTCGCCTTTCGAAAGATACAAGAGAGGCACTTAGAGATGCACTGGCTAATTCAGTATCACCATACATGCTCCTCAAGGATAACAAACATGATCGACCTTTATACTATACCGGATATATCGGCTCGACATGCATTGAAAGAGCACAGGTTGATCCAGGGTCCGCACTCAGCATTATTTCCAAAAGGCTCCTCTACTTCCTTGGTATACCGCTGTATCGATTATCTGCAACCACTACTACAATATATGATTTTAACGCAGGGAGTGGTCACCCACTTGAAAAGATTTGACTCCGTTACCGAATCAGAAACCTGAAATCAGAAGTGACATATTATGTCATTGACGCTGACACGTCATACAATCTGTTGCTAGGACGACCTTGGATTCATGCTAACTGGATTGTGCCTTCTACTCTGCACCAATACTTCAAGTACGTGGAAGATGATGCAACGGTATGAACGATGTTCGCTGAGAAACAACCATTCAAGGGGGTGAAAAATTACTTTACTATCCTGCTATATCAGGAAATCGGTAAAGCATCAAAAGAACTATTGCCTAACAACGACGACAGTGGCAACGGGGCAGATTTAGAGTCTAAAGAAGACATGCCAGCTACTCTGGTTGGTGAACCAATTATAGCATGTTTCAATAATCCTCAATGTAATAATCCCTCTGAGGATGATGAATGGGTGATTAGTGACAATGTTACTTTTGATTATCCTGCGAGTGTTGAATTGCTTGAATCTATCATCAATAACTCTCTACACATGCCCTTATACAAACCAAGTATACCAGGTACATCCGTGGAATGTGCGGAAGGGTCCGCCTTCGTGATCCCTCCATCCAAAAGAAGTCAATCACCGATAGTATTTGGTAGAGCCCGACTATGAAGCTCTGAGGTCATAGATTCGATTTTAGACTCAGAACCCCATAAATTTTTCATCATACACGATCAGTATAGCATATAATGAGAAAAATGGGATACAGCCTGCAGCATGGGAGTGGCTTGAATTTCAGAAAAGGACGACGTGATTTTCTACGTAATTTCGTGCCGAAAGGGAAACCTGCAAATTACTACGATAAAACACGCAGGGGTTGGGATATATCACACCTCCACCTTCTATATCATTTCGATCCGAAGACAACAAACCGATACCATCACACTCCGCTTCTTCCTCCGAGTGGGAGTCAGATGTTGGTGTAGGAATGATTTTCAAGAACCTCTCTGTTAATATGACTTCGAGTAATCAATTGGAGCATAAGGAAGCTATTGAAGCATCTGATGTTGAACTATAGGCTCAACAACTAGATTTCTAGTGGGAAAAGTGGTTTGAACAACGCGAACCACCTACTGTAGACAAGGTTTTCAGGTTAACTTGGGTAGTCAAGATCATCCTAAACCTATCTCTATAAGTGAGAGTCTATCACTTACAGAGAGAAGAATTGATAACACTCATACAAGAATATATTGTTTTCTTTGCATGGAATTACGAAGATATGCCCGGACTTGATCCACAAGTAGCCATGCATCGATTGAACATTAAGCCCGACATCAAGCCAGTGAAACAACAGCAATGACGATTTTGCCCCGATATCATGAGGCTATTGAAGCTGAAGTTTAGAAGCTCATCGCATGTGGTTTCATACGGGAAGAGCAACACCCGGATTAGGTTGCCAACATAGTCCCTGTTCTTAAAAAGAACAAAAAAATTCGGGTTTGTATCGATTACCGTGAACTCAATGCCACCTGTCCTAAAGATGAGTTTCCATTGCCCATCACTGATGTCATGATCGACAATAACTGTGGATTTGAGAGAATGTCTTTTATGGATGGCTTTTCAGGGTATAATCAAATCAAGATGTACTCAGGGGATGAGAAGCATACTTCATTCCGGACACTGTTAGGGTATACTGCTATACTGTAATGCCTTTTGGCATAAAGAACACGGGAGCAACTTATCAACGTGCAATGAGTATGATTTTTCGTGATCATCTCTGAAAGACAGTAGAATGCTATGTCAACGATATCGCTATCAAAAGTCGCCACAAGAATGATCATCTTCATGATCTAAGAACATTGTTCGATATAATGCGAGCCCATCATCTGAAAATGAATCCAACAAAATCCTTCTTGGGGGTTTCAAGTGGCAAGTTCCTGAGATTCATTGTTATATCAAAAGGAATTCATCTTGACCCATACAAGGTCAAAACTATTCAGAGCATGCATCCACCTAAGAATCTCAAAGAACTTAGGGGTCTGCAAGGTAGACTGGCCTATATCAGAAGATTCATCGCAAATCTCTCAGGCCGCTGTCAACCATTCACCCAGCTCATAAAAAGGGTGTCTCTTTTGTATGGGATAAAACCTGTCAAGAAGCTTTCGAGGATATCAAGATATACCTCACTAAACGTCCAGTCTTAGTGGCTCCCACATCAGGAAAAAACTATTTCTGCTTTATGTGAAAGCTATGAACCATTCTCTTGGTGCTCTGCTTGCTCAAAAGAATGATGATGGCAACGAATAGGCCATTTATTACCTGAGCAGGACTCTGATAGGGGCTGAATCTCGTTATAACCCGATCGAGAAGGAATGCTTAGCTCTTGTCTTTGCTATTCAAAAGACGCGACATTACTTGGTTGGCCAAACCATATATGTCATTTCTAGAGTTAATCCTTTGCTCTCATGACGAAGCCAGGATCACTAAATTCAATATTAGCTGAGTAGGTCATCCTTTTGTCTCAGTATGACATGCTCTTTGTTCCTCAGAAGGCAATTAAAGGCCAAGCACTTGCAGACTTCCTTGCTGCTCATTAAGTTCCAGAAAGCTCAAAACTTTATGAAGATATTCCAGATGAGATTTTCGAATCTAATATGATTTTAGAGGATGAAGTGTGGCAAATATTCTTTGATTGAGCATCAAGAATAGGCCCTAAAGGTAAGATCATTGCTGGTGTGGGGTTGTATTTATCACACCACAAAACCATGTCCTTCCTAGGGTATTTTCATTGACAGAACCATGTTCCAACATGTGGTGGAATATAAGCCCTACTCATTGGCCTTCAACTCGCCCATGAAATGGGGATACGCTATCTCGAAGCTTATGGCGATTCAAAACTGATTATTAATCAGGATAAAGGGGAATTGTTTGGTGGGGAAAATTCGTGTAAATTTTCCTTGAATCAATGAATTACAACGGATTAATACTCCAATTACAAGAGAGGGAAGATATTTAAGCTCAAATCTTCCCTTTGTTTAGTGCTGGGTTCTTAATGTGGCGATGGAAAGTGATTCTTATTTTTCGTTGACCGGGTGAATGTCACGACTTTTTAGGAATCTTCTCTTTGAACGGTAGACGAAGTGACACAACTTTTATCCAACCAAAAATCTCAAAGAGACTTTAGGCAAGAACAAACTTGTACACAGCAAGTTGTTAGAAGAGTTGAACTCTCTCTTTGTTTAGCTGGAGATTCTGATCCTTCTAAGGCTTACAATCGAAGTTCTTCTGACCAAAATTTTGCGCTCCTCTTCCATAGCAAACTGGGCTATTTATAGAGGTTTTAGGAGTAAAAGTGTCCCCTAAAAATACTCCATAATGGGGGTTAACTCCCTCATTTTGTGGGCAATAATTGACCCAGTAATGAGGGCAGTTATAACCGAGACGCGAATTTGAGTCTCGAATTTTGTCGTTGACTTTGATCCTTACTAGACGCGAGTTTCGAAGTCTACCAGGTGCGGGCTTCAGGCCCTCGTATCTTGGTATTGTACTGATGTTGAGGCGCAGGTTCCATGCTCTACGCCTTGGCATTATACGTGTGGCTATAATTAGCCCCGCGTTTGGAGTTTGGACTCTGCTTTCTGATGACTTATCCTCAGTGCTTTTTTAGACAGTCTACAGAACCCCTTCCAAAGTTTTCAATATTCTGTGGTTGACTGGGACGGATTTCGAAAACTTTGGATCTTGGTTAGATTAATGCTCCTCATGATTTGACTGACAATCATTTGAGATGCTCTGAGCTTGATCCTGTCTGGAATGTGATCTTCGTGATGTACTGTAAAACCCTTTGAAGCCACCAGAGATGATCGTGGTGAGTGTCTAGATACGCAGTCCAGGCCTCCTCGGAGCTTTAAGCTAGTTGTTGGTGTACTGTTGAACCAGGGGTAAACAGCTGTCTGCTTGTGTCAGTGTACTGTTAAACTGATTGCAGAAGTGAAGACTGAATGCAAGTCTTGTAGACGCAGGGGTCATGTTCCTCTAGAGACGCAGTCCTCACTCAAAATGGGGATGCATCTATTAATTTGGTGAAGAAACACGGCCTCTGGAGGGACGCAATCTTTGAAGTAAAGACGCAGCTCTCACACAGTTGACTAGACCCAGCTTTTGTCTTGCTGAAGAGATGCGACCCTTGGAGGGACGCGGTTTTGTTAAACGTGAGTCCCACATTCTGGGCACGTTGCCACGTGTCTGGCAGAGTTGAGGGGACATCTTTCCTTTGATGCACGAAATTTGCGTCCATTTAAGACGCATGCCACACGTCGGGCGAGGATTAGGCCTCAAGACATGCGCTGCATATCTCTGTGGATTACTGTGCCTATAAAAGACAACAGTCTTTCAAGAGTTATCATTAGACTCTTCTTCTTCTTTGCTGAGCTTTGTATCGAGGGTTAAGAAAAGCTTAAAGCTTTTTTTCATTTTCATCGTCTTCAACACCGATTTCACGATCAGAATAACACTGAAGACCAAATCTGCATCCTTGTCCTCGAGCGCTATTGCTCCAGAGATTCAAATAGGCGGTTCTTCTACTCAAGCGGCCCCCATTTCAGGTAATAAAACGACATTTGAATTAGTTTCCGCCATTAAAGAGGCTTAAAGAGTTCTTTTAACTCTTAAGTCTCTTTTGAATGTGAACCGCCAATGCGAGGCTCATGCCCGTGTTTGATTCTCAGACGCAGCTCCTGAATTTGGTAAGCAAGAGGCGAGTTTGATGACCTTTGCGCCTTCGCTTCATCAGCTTGAGTCCGTATTAGTTTTTTAAACGCGCCTCATTGAGCCCTATGTTTTGAACTCAATACTTAGAATTTTTCTAAGTATGGGAGGTTCGAACGCGGACTTCATATGTTCCTTGCGTCTTTAAAGCCAGGCGTGGGTTTTACTGAGTCTCGCTAATTGTAACTCAATATTGCATATTTTACCTCATAATTCCCATGCATTTAATAAATAAATATATGATTTTTACTCATCTTCTCTACATATTTGCAGGTACACACTCTAATGGAGAGATAGCAAATTAATCACTTTAATTAGCAATAATTAAAGTGATTAAATTCAAGATTAAGATAAGCCAAAGATTTGAATTCAAGATCCAGAGAGATCCGCGCGCCCAATGAAGAATCCAGAAGGCCACGTGGATAACCACCTAACAAGAAGATCCCAACAGAAAATTTGGGCTCAATGGCCCAGATTTTGCGGTGGAATCTGGGAGATCCTTGAGGATCTGCGGCAGTTTGGAGGCCGTTGGATCCCGGATTTTGCGCCAACAAACTAGGTTCTGGATCCTTCACCTGAGGCCTATAAATACTGGACATGGACCTGCGAGAAAAGAGAGAGTGGAGAAGAGAGGAAAGTTAGTAGATTGTTGTAATTTTGTTTAGTTTTTCTCTAGGTTTAGTTCTTTAGATCCCTCTTCTTCTTCCCTAGAATTCATTATAAAAGAGAGTGATTGTGAGAGAGAGAGCTTGTGTAATCAAGGGTGACACTTGAAGCAATAAGGATTGATCCATTCTCCTTCCTCTACTTGAGCTTGGTTCTAGTTTATGTGCTTTCTTTAATTGCTTTCTTTATTGCTTTCTTTAATTCCTTGCAAATTTACTTCATGCTTTGTTTTACTTCTCTAATGGCTTTTAGCTAATTCCTTCTCCATGTACTAGCTAACCACTAGCCTTGCCATCTTCACTAACTCATGGGTGATCGCTTTTGTTCATCTTGCAAGTTGTATGGTCTTCTCTTCTCCGATGGGTTAAACCACCCATTCGACAAGTGAGAAAGTAATTAGATCAACACGCGAGACGAATCCACGCCGATGGAGTGACAACATGAGGCAAGCCTTCACTATCACGGAGTTTAGTAAGTATTGGTAAGGTAGTAAGGTAAGCTAGTCATGAAATGCTTCTTCTTTAAGTTTCCTTCTCTTTTCTTGTGAATACCAAATCCACTATTGATTTCTTTTCTGACTTTTCCACTATGAACATATCCATCCTTTCTTTAGTTTCTTTTTCATTTGATTCATTATTTTTATAAGACATAGAAGAATTCTCGTTTTATAACTTCACTACCACTCGTCAAAGCTTCCATCGCGAGCTCTCCCTGAGATTCGACTCGGTATAGTCCTATACTATAGCGGAGACAAGAAAGGGTACATAAAATACATTTTTATACTCATAATACGTATACCTTCTTAGTCTAATCAAAATGGCGCCGTTGCCGGGGAGAGCAACGTTTTTTTTGGTTTAAAGTGAAGTACTAAACGATTCTTCTTCTCTGTTGCAGGTTACAGGTTGAAGAAACAGAAAATCTTGCATTGCAGTGACATACAAGTGGACCTGGGCCTCTGCTCTCGAAAGCAGAGACCAGGATCCCTCCAAATTGCCATAATTTCTGGGATTTTGCCGCAGATTTGCGGCAATAAGGAGTGAACTTCTGATAAAATTTCTGCAGGGCTTGCTTCTCTGCAAAACACAGCTGCTGATATACCTGAAATTCTGTATTCTTCACCTTATTCCTGCTTAATTAAAAAACAGTAAAAAGTTGGTTGAAATTGTTAAAAATTGTTTAGACATTTGCATTCTATGCACGTGTCTTTCAATTCTTTACTTTTACTGTTGAAGAGTGCTGGAGGCAAGGTACGTTTCGCATTGCATATAGACTAGGAATCATCTCTTGCTTGATTTTCATGCTTTGAGTGAATCTTAGTGATATTTCTTGTACACTTGCACAAATCAATTTTAAGGGCATAACCCGTAAATAAGATAAGGTGGGGAGTTCATTACCCTTTCCTTAGCCCGAAAATCATTTTCCCAAGAACTCACTAACCCAAGCCTAATTTAAAAAAAAAATAGACGTTGGCCCTAGGGACATCTCGGACTCATTTAGGAGATTATCCTAAGGGGAAAAAGTGTTGGAATTTAACTCTTGCAAAATCAGTGTCTAGGAAAGGGGTTGAGGGCCGAAAGCCCGAAGGTTGCTGGTTACTTAATTAAGGAACGTCTCCGGACGGAAAACCTCCCACCAACCTTACCCTTCCCTGGCTGATTAGCTTGTGGTTAGAGTCTACACTAAACCTCCCGTGGACAGTCTATCAGTTAGGAGTCCTCTAGGTCCTAAGTCTACCCTAACTTAGGTTAGAATTTTTCTTTCTTTTGTTTGTTTGTTTGTTTGTTTGTATTTGATTGTGTGATATGGCTTACAATTACAATTCTTTCCATCCTAATAATAATCCATATTTCACACCATCTCCATATTCGGATAATTCCAACCCGGTGTTTTACAATATGCACCAATCAAATACACCGGGTTGGCCTTATCCGAATCAATATGACCCATACCCCCATCTAATAACTATAATTTCCATAATAATTTCAACTCTTCACCGAGTAATTGGGGATTCCAGTCCCCCGAGTTTAATTATCAACCTCCTTGTCCACCATATTCACCGAGTCCACAATATCCACAATATTCATTTCCAGAATCCGCTTCATATACTCCTTTTTCTGAACCACCAATTGAAGAAAAATCTGAGTTACTCAGGAGTATAGAAGCTAATCTTCAGAGGGCCGAGCAACAATTTCACGAAACATTTGCCCCTCCAAATCCACAGTATTTTCAAGAGTCTTACTCACTTCCACTTTTTCCTAATGAACAACCATTTACCTTGGAAACGAGTAAAGATTTCTTGTGTGAGTCCACTTTTCCATCACCACACAGTTTTGACTCACAATTTCATCATCAATTCCAAAACAATTCTTCATCTTTTCAACAAACTGATGAACCAATGAATTGTGAAAAGATGCTTGAATTCCTGACTCATGCTCGAAATGATCGTAACCGTGACATAGATTTGATGATCCAAACTCTTCATTCTCATCCTATTTCTAATGTCACTAACCATTCTGTCAAAGAGTCATGTTGTTTTGGAAATCAAGATTCAATTTCAGCACAACCACCTGAACTTGTCCAAACTTCAGATTCCATTGACATTTTGGCAAGTTTTTCATTTCCTAAAATTGAACTTGTCCAAACGTCAAATCCCATTGACATTTTGGCAAGTTTTTCATCTCCTACAAATGAACTTGTCCAAACTTCAGATCCAATTGACATTTTGGCAAGTTTTCCTTTTTCTGAAATTGAACTCAAACATGAATATGATCCTGAACTTCCATTTGATGATTCAATTTTCCTTCCTGATTCAATTATGACTCCAGTGTCTTCACATGATTTCACTTCATTTCCCGAGTCAGTATTGGATCCAGTACCAATCCATCTTGAAATTGAATCACCAATCATTCATGATGATCATATTGAACTTGACCAATTCCATTTTTTTGAAAATTCCATTGATAAATTGGCAAGTTCACATTTTTGTGGAATTGAACTACATGAGGAATATGATCTTGAACCCCAACTTAGTGATTCAATTCTTTTTCCTGATTCAGTAATGACTCCGGTATCTTTACCTCACTTCAATCTTTTTCCAGAGTCGACATTGGATCCTTTCCCAATTCACAATGAAGTTGAATCACCCATCTTTAAGGATCATGTTGAACTTGACCAATTATACCTTTTTGAAGATCCTATTGACAAATTGGCAAGTTCTCCATTTTGTGGAATTGAACTCAATGAGAAATGTGACTTTGACCCTCAAGTTTGTGATTTAGTTCAAATACCTGAATCATTAATGACTCCTGTTTTGTTACCCAATTTGAGTAACATTTTAGAGTCAGTTTTGATTCCCAACCCTCCTGAACTTGAATCACTAATCTTAGATAGTCACATTCCATCATGGGAAACTGAATGTGGACTTAGCTTCATTTTCTTGACTTGGACCCAGTTCCTGAATCCATTCCGACTCCTGAACCTTTACTTGACTTCATTCACTTCCCTGAGTCGGTGTTCCTTTCCGAGTCCAAGTCAACCGTTCTATCATTTCATATTCCATTCTGGGACAAGGTAGTTGATGAATTTAACTCAGAAATTATTTTAAAATTTTGGAAATTAGATGGGGGCATGTACATAATAAAAATCATCCATGCACACATCATTCTTGTGGGTCATATTATTGAGATTTTTGGTGGGTTCCTTAAAACCTAAAGCAAAAATGATTGGGCCATGTTTCATGGACCAATCCGACCACCACCGGAACCACCACCTTAAGGTAATTTTTCTCCTTCCCTCTCTATTTTGTTTCATGCATACATGTATCATTATGCATTGAGGACAATGCATGAAATAAGTATGGGGGAGGGTTTACTAACATAGAATTTTTAGATTTTCTTTCTTTTACATTTCTTTTAGATTTTAGATTTTCTTTCTTTTACACTTCTTTTAGAAAATAAAAATATATAAAAAAAATATAAAAATAAAAACTTTTTGAAATAAGAGACAAAGTTTTAATCTATTTTTAAGAAAATTAAGATGTATCTTAGAAATTAAGAAAGCCTTAATTATGACATCTTAAACCTAGTTGAAATAATAGATCTTGTTTGAAATTATAGGCTAAGTAAGTAAAATTGGAGAGATATTTTTATCTTGAATTTTTTGCCTTAGATAATATGCACTTTACACTTACACATTTCTTGGGATGGAGACAAAGACCAAAAATGCCATATAAATAATAAATATATATATATATATATATATATATATATATATATATATATAAATAAAGCATCACTTATTAAGCTGGGAAATTGTGCCTCAAGAAGCATGATTACTCACGCCTAACGGTGATCTCACTTATTAAGCTGGATAATTGTGCCTCAAGAAGCATGATTATTCACGCCTAACGGTGGTAAAGGAAATAAATAATCCCCCTTAGTTATGTGGCCTTTTTTACTCGAGACCTTAAACCCGAGGGATGTTTTCTCATCTGGTGCCCTAAGACCGATTAGTTTGGGAGTCATCGGTTAAAGGCTCGTTACAAGGGTGAACTAGAAAGCCTAAACTAAGGGAAGAAAAAAGCATAAAAAATATATAAATATATAAATAAATGGCTTGATGGTTGGAGTTGAAATCCCAGAAATCTTCACTTACACGGTGTGCATACTATCTAGGTTTTATGAAAGATAAAATATTCAATCCAATTTTGAAGTCTTACCTTAATTGAAAACAAGATCTTGCATGGAGACTAAGTTTAAGAAAGAATGATTATAGGTGGACTTATGACCTAGGATCACTTATATTTTTGCAAAAATAGTTCGTAAACTTGTCTCTTATTCAAAATGCGTTTTCAAAACACTAACATTTGTCTTCTTTCTTTATGGATTTTGTGGGTGCAATCCGCTGAAAACCCTCAGGAGACAACACTCCTCCTCTAGGGTAACCTAGAGGTTTAACGGCTTGTTGCACACGCTCAGTGCAATCGCGTCACCTGCGAAAGTGGTGTAATAAATTGGTAGTATAGTTTTTCTTTTTTCTTCTTTGTTTTGCTCGGGACGAGCAAAAGAATAAGTGTGGGGGTGTGATTGTAACTCAATATTGCATATTTTACCTCATAATTCCCATGCATTTAATAAATAAATATATGATTTTTACTCATCTTCTCTACATATTTGCAGGTACACACTCTAATGGAGAGATAGCAAATTAATCACTTTAATTAGCAATAATTAAAGTGATTAAATTCAAGATTAAGATAAGCCAAAGATTTGAATTCAAGATCCAGAGAGATCCGCGCGCCCAATGAAGAATCCAGAAGGCCACGTGGATAACCACCTAACAAGAAGATCCCAACAGAAAATTTGGGCTCAACGGCCCAGATTTTGCGGTGGAATCTGGGAGATCCTTGAGGATCTGCGGCAGTTTGGAGGCCGTTGGATCCCGAATTTTGCGCCAACAAACTAGGTTCTGGATCCTTCACCTGAGGCCTATAAATACTGGACATGGACCTGCGAGAAAAGAGAGAATGGAGAAGAGAGGAAAGTTAGTAGATTGTTGTAATTTTGTTTAGTTTTTCTCTAGGTTTAGTTCTTTAGATCCCTCTTCTTCTTCCCTAGAATTCATTGTAAAAGAGAGTGACTGTGAGAGAGAGAGCTTGTGTAATCAAGGGTGACACTTGAAGCAACAAGGATTGATCCATTCTCCTTCCTCCACTTGAGCTTGGTTCTAATTTATGTGCTTTCTTTAATTGCTTTCTTTATTGCTTTCTTTAATTCCTTGCAAATTTACTTCATGCTTTGTTTTACTTCTCTAATGGCTTTTAACTAAATCCTTCTCCATGTACTAGCTAACCACTAGCCTTGCCATCTTCACTAACTCATGGGTGATCGCTTTTGTTCATCTTTCAAGTTGTATGGTCTTCTCTTCTCCGATGGGTTAAACCACCCATTCGACAAGTGAGAAAATAATTAGATCAACACGCGAGACGAATCCACGCCGATGGAGTGACAACATGAGGCAAGCCTTCACTATCACGGAGTTTAGTAAGTATTGGTAAGGTAGTAAGGTAAGCTAGTCATGGAATGCTTCTTCTTTAAGTTTCCTTCTCTTTTCTTGTGAATACCAAATCCACTATTGATTTCTTTTCCGACTTTTTCACTATGAACATATCCATCCTTTCTTTAGTTTCTTTTTCATTTGATTCATTATTTTTATAAGACATAGAAGAATTCTCGTTTTATAACTTCACTACCACTCGTCAAAGCTTCCATCGCGAGCTCTCCCTGAGATTCGACTCGGTATAGTCCTATACTATAGCGGAGACAAGAAAGGGTACATAAAATACATTTTTATACTCATAATACGTATACCTTCTTAGTCTAATCACTCGCGTCTGAGTCCAATACTTAGAAAAATTTCTAAGTTATGGACCTTGAGATTTGGGCTTCATGCAAGCCTCGCATTTTTTTTTAAGTCTAGACGCGGATTTTGCTAATTTTCGCGTCTGGATTTACTCCCGTGTTTGAGTTTCAAACACTTAGCCATTTTCTTTTAGATTTTTGACTAAGTGTCATCTTCATTGCAGTGCAATATTCTTCTGGCTCTCTATCCAAGAAGTGCCACTTTGGGCATGTAGGTGGCGCTGATCGTAATCTGACCTTCACGTTTCAGAAGACTGCTCCTGTGACTATTGGTAAGTCAAAGGAGCGAAAGGAGGGGATCTCCAAGGCCAGTATGTTGACCCTTTAGGAGATTATTTCTGATGGGCTGCTTGAGTCAGATTCTCACACTCTGCTAAGGAAGCCTGCTTTCTTCTTTGGTGACTCAATCGAAGAGGATGAGACCGCCCTTTATGACGGGAACTATAAATGGCTCCGTCAAATTGGCGATATAAAGTTCTTCCTTCCGAACATGGAGAGGACATATCCCCTGGCCTACCTGCAGCAGATGTCGGTGCGTCAGATAATGGGTTGGTACTTAGTCAAGCCCTACTTTGGAGTCTCTTTGGGAAAATAGGTGCCCATAAAGCCTACACCGTCGGACATGGGAGGTGCGTGCTGGGGTTACATCCCTGCTTAGTCAGGAGTGAGTACCCGAAGGGAGAGACCCCCCGATTTGGAGCTACCTTCCTTCAACAATTCCTAGAGGTGAGGGGTGACTTTCCCCTTGAATTCCGTGCGACCGGTTGGATTCATTCTACTAGCAAGCATTGGTGGTGTAGAATGATAGGGTTTGTCTTAGCAGAACTTGGTGACCTTCTGCTACAGGCTAGGTTGTACGAGGTCGTTAGGGCTGTTCAATACGGCCTTCTGCAGAGTACGCAACATTTTTAAGCTGTCCTGGAGCGTTATAATTCAGAAACTTGCATCTTCTTCACCCCCGCGGGAGAAATGGGGCTTGCCCTTCATGAGATGTTTGAAGTCTCAGGGCTAGTGATGGGAGATGTCCCCTATGAAGAATATGTCCCAACTTCTGAGGAGCTTCACCTCTTAAGGAAAGAGGATCCTGAGGTGTATGAGACATACTGAGAAGTGATGTGCTACCTCAACATCTGTGGGCAGATATCCTCCTAGAGGAACATAGGCGTTAATCAAATATCCTGGGCGAGCTACTTGTTCAACGGTATAAATGAGAAAGATAGCCAAGTGACTAGTCTGGTCCCTTGCACTGATGAGGAAATCGCTGAGAGGATCAGTGCCTCCACCAGCTCCTACACCACTGAGTCGAATGAGGACCCTTTCAAGCAATAACCTGGTTTTTGAAAGTTTTTATCACCAAGCCCGAATTCCCATATCTAGCCGGGCTCTATTGGCGGGCTTCCTCATGTTATGGCTGAAGCGTTGTGTGGTGCCAACGCTATCGCATGAAGTAATTGTTGCCAACGTGGTGTACCCGGCGGTCTTGCTAGCACATGGAAAGTCTATTGCCCTTCTTCCAGTGATGGTAGCCGGGATACAAAGTGGGCTGCGTGCATTAGCAAAGAGCTTCTGTCGAGTGGAAGCCATTGTGGATGCAGAGGGGAATCCCGTTATAGATTCTAACAGTCATCCCTTAGTCAAGACTCCCAATCCCAGGGTCGTGCTCCCATATGCGTACCTGATGGCCTGGTACGTCATGAACTGCCCTTCATTGATGACGGCAGTATATTCCTCTGAAGGTTTCATCCCTTTTGTACAGAAGCTGGAGAGGTCGAACTGGCTGCAATATTATATATTCTTTATTCGAAAGACGATTCTGAATGGGAACAACTATTAGCTAGACAGGTGCTTCCCCGAGATTCATGATGCATCTTACAAGGACAAATTTGTAGATTCTGAAACCCTGGATGGCTTCACTCTGTTATCCTCCGGTGTCTTTTGGTGGCTGATAATATCCGGCTCGGGTATTTAGTGTTTCGGCAAGGGAACTCCTGCACGCTGGAGCCTTATATGCCTTGTCGTTTTGCCTGATAGTTTAGGTATGATCAGCTGTACATTGGTAACCCAAATCCACACCTTCACTTCAATGGGAACCTATTTGAAGGAGCCCGGGCTTGGTATTACAGCGTAGCAGGGGGGACCGAAGCTATCTTTACCCTTCCTCACAAGACTGCAAACTTTTATGCCAGTTTTAGTTTTGTTCATGGTACTTCATGGCGAATCAGGTGCCAGAGTTAGCAATAAATACTTCATGTATTAGAGGCATTAAGTCTACGTACAAAATCAAGCTGGGGTCCAAGGGTTACCTGATGCGAGGGATGGATAAGTTCCAGGCGGCAGAGAAGGAGGAGGGGGTGAATCCAGGAGGGAGGTCAGCTGGACAGGGAGAGCCGCTGCAGAGCTGAAGCCTCAGATAGTGACAACTAAAGAGCAACCTGCCAAAAAGAGTCAGCGAGCCGTGGCCAAACGTTCTCATGGCTCTGCTTCTCAGGGTGAACTCAGGCCGAAGAAGGCCAGGAAAGGATCTGAGGCTGAGGTTTCAATGCCCGAAGTAGTCCCTGCTGGTGCTGAGGAGCACGAGGAGGAAGAAGAAGAAGAGGAGGGGGAAGTCCTCACTCTTAGATCCCGAGGTCTGCGTAGTAGGGGCCCTACGATCCTGGCAGAGGGAGAGCCTGTGGGTGAACCTGTCATGGCTGAAGAGGTCGAGCACCCTGAAGTTGACTTGGTAGGGAGGGATGATGTTGAGATTTCGGGAGTCTCAACTTAGCCTGGATCTTCTTTAGCTCATTAGGGAATGGTAGAGGTGCAACAACCTGGGTCCCCCAGTGTTTTGATGCCTACCTCGCGGGTAGTTGAGCCCAACCCAACTACCAGGGTACTCAGTGGTGCTGTGTTCAGTTGTCGTCTTCGTCGTCCGAGGAACATGAATATTATTCTGGAGAGGAAGTCGACTTTGGAGACAAACCCGCTCTTCCTGACATGAGCAAATTCTCGCATATATCAGAGGAAGAGATACAAGGGTACGTTCCTGTTATAGTTTCACTGATAGCAGGGATCGCCGGTACTGAAGGTATTTCCTTTGTCCTTCTGAACTGGTTCTCCATCAAGTTAGGAATAAATTCTAACATTTCCTTTTAACTTTCTTCTACAGGGTTGGCTGCCAGTAGTGAAGCCACAACTTCTTCTCATATTGAGGATATGATTCAGGAGCTGGCCCAGTAGGAGGGCCTCAAAACTCCCGCTACCAGGATGCCTCATGAAGGTGCAACCACCGAGGGGGATCCCTCATACCCAAGTGGTTTATCCAGGGATTTGCCATCTTCAGATCCTCAACTTGGTAAGAGAATACTGACGTGTTGGATACTTTCCTTTTCATTATTACCACTGACATTTAATGTTGTGGTTTGCAGAGAGCACTGGGGTAGCTCAAGTAGAGGATCCTGCGGCAAGTATTGGCACAGAAGATAGTACAGCTCAAACTTTGGCCGGTGAACCCAGTGTCGTAGAGTTTGTTGTTACTTCTTTTGCAGTGAAAGCTACAATAACAACAACTGTCCTAGAGGTATTGGTAATGACCTCGGAGTCGGACGAGCCTGTTGTCGATCTCACCCCTGCACGAGTTGAGTTGGTTCCCGCCTCTCGTTCTGTCATGAAAAGGGGATCCAGTAATACGTCAGTAGGGTTATCTCCAGCTAATAACATCATGGAAGAGGTAGCATGTCAAATGGTGCGATAATTTTTTTCTTCCATGAAGTCCTGTATCGACTTGGTCCTTTCCGGGGGCAGTTCCTTTGAGTTTGCCCGGAAGCTTCTTGAAAATCAGATCGAGAACATCAGTCTCACTGGGAGTCCTTCGCAGGCTAGGGCGTATCTGGTGCTAGTCGAAAAGCTGGGGAGCGATCTGAAGGAGTTGAAGACCCTAGAGAATGCTGGCTCAATGGATGAGGCTCGGTCGACACTAAGTAAGCTCCCTGCCGCTTAAGAACACGAGCGAAAAGAGATAGAGGAGCAAATGGCTGAAGAAGCTTATCATCTCCAGTATTTCTAAGCTAACTACCAAAGACTGGTTGGCGATTCAAAGGAATCTGAAGTCGTCATTCAAAGTGCAAAGCAAGTTATCATCCTGCTCGGATTACTATTGCTAAGGCACAAGCCTTGATTGAAGCCAATGAGCAGAAACTTGTTGTTGTTAGAAAAAGGCTGAAAGAGCTAGAATTGTCAGGACGCAGGTTCAAGAAAACCTTACTGCTCATTCTTCCATGTTGGAGTCTCTTCAGGCACAACTGGCTACGAAGAGGTTTTTGTCCGAGGAAGAGTTGCGGGTCCAAGCCCTGGCGAAAGCTGAAAGGGCATATCAGCACGAGATGCATCACCTCCGGGAACAAATCCATTCTTTGGCAAAGCAGGATTATTAGCCTCCTTCTCCATTTTGTAACACTCCTTTTGTCAAATAAGAGTGTTTGTATTACTTTTATTATTTTCGAGTCAAATAATAAAAATTGTCAAATTTTTGTCTCGTCCTTATCTTTTTGGACTTTTGATGCCTGGACGAACTCAGTTTTCATAGTCGCACTCCTTGACTATTTATAGAAACGTAGTTAGTTGTTCTGATCGGATATGGCCATGAATAATAAACTCAGGCTGTACTAAGTTCATGATTGAGACGCGGCTTTCATCTGCAGTGGAGACACGGTTTTGGGCTCCTGAAGAATGACGCGCGGGTCTTAGCTGGTTGGTGGGGACGCGGCTCTGACTCGAGAGAGACACGACTCTGGTCCCTTGAGAGGGCACACCCTTGAAGTGTGAGCCTGCGTTCTTGATAAAGGAGACACGACCATCAGGTTCATGAAAGGACGCGGACTTTAGGATGCCGCCTTTAAGTCTTGTGAATGGGTGTGAACTCAGGACGTAAAACTAAATATTCATGGAAGGTGGTCCCAGCTTGGTGAGGAGACACGGCTCTGAACCACTTAAGGAGACGCGGTTGTGGTCTCTTCAGTAGGAATGAAAGGAACGCAGCCCTCGGGTCTATGAAAGGTCGTGGACTTGTGAACAAAACCTTTGAGTCTGCGCACGACACAGCTTCCTAAGCGTCATATGCAGTCCATCTTAAAGATCTTGTTGGATCTTCTAATGCCAAGTTGGCATTGACGATTGGGGACTTGTGTCATTCAATGTTTCTCGAAGTGGCAATCCACGCGTCAGCTCCTTATTAGACTTGATGTTCGTGCGGGAATTAAGGCTGATGGCTTTAATTTTTTATGTCATTAATTGTAAGCCTTATGTCTTGCCTATAAATAGGCCTCAACCTCTCAACAATCCATTATCTAGACTTTTTTTCTTTGAGAGTATGCGCTTTGAAGGTCTTCGTCTTGATTTATCTATCTTCCTTTCAAGGGGACGTGTTCCAATAAACAGCAAGAACTCAAAGCTTTCATGCTTTCTGAACTCAAAATTCCCGTGCTTTCCTTTAATCTTCCCCAGAGATTATCACTGTCAAGTGACTCAAGATCAAAAAGCATCACTTTAAGTGCTTTTACGGCCGCGCCTTGATGAATAAAGTCCAACTTCTAGAGAATTCTTCTCTAGGTAGGAACTATTTATCGCCATGAAATACTCAGTCCCACTGAGTTTCTGTTCTCCTATTCATCAAAGAAATTCGATCTCTTGATCTTCTTTTGAAATCTGACTGATGTGCCCATGTTTGGTAGTTGCATCTTTCAGACTTCTTGATGAAGCGCGAGCTGACTGACTTTTAAATCTAAGTCACAAGTTCTTTGAATGCGAATTTGATAAACTCTGTACTTGAATCTTGAGACACGAGCATTGTACATGAAGCTCGCATTTAAGGTTCTTAACTTAGAGAATTCTACCTCTTTTGAGTCCTCTGAACTTGTATGTGGCAACCCCTGTTTCTCAAACGCGGGTGTGGCGACCTCTGCGTCTGGGCTACCTAGCATCTTATGTCTTGGCCGCATATCTAACACCAGACTGCGTTTAGATCTACACTGGTCAGCTCTGCGTCTGAAGTTCACAACTTTAGTCTCGCGTCTGCCCTTCAGCTTTTCTATTTCTTTCTTAACAGAATTTTACCTTTTAGTTTTTTTTTTGTTGCTTCTTCCAGGTTCTGGTAGTGTCAGTCAGTCTTCTGCGTCTTCACTGGGCTCATGGGAGAATATTTCGACTAGCCAGCCTGCTCAAGTCTCGATATATCCGTCAAGGCCTTATTGGACATGATGCACCAATAATGACTCGGGTTTGTCATGGTCACAGTGGGTATGGTGGTGGGTATGGTATCCTTGAAGGCCACAGGAAAGAGGATGTCACCAGTAAGGTCTCGGATCCTCCCTTCACCAATCTTACCCCCAGAAGTGACATCAACAAAAAACTCATGCTCATTGGATGACTTTCTAGTGGTGGAGATGCTCATTAAGCAAGGGACTACGATCCACACCAGTTGGTCAGGTGGAATCAGAATGTTCCTCTGCATTTCAACCTCGAGAAACACCATTATTCTCGGTTAGCGATGAGCTTCTTCAATGTTTACATCATGCATCATGATGTAATCAGCACTTGGTCGTCTTAACACTGATCAACTGCGATATGATTCAGTGGAAGAAGAGAGGAACCTTTCTTCGGCGCTCTTCTAAACATCTTGTATTTAGAGCGGTGAAGATTCTTGTGGAATGAGTGCAACCTTTCGCTGAGAGAGAGGGACTTCTTTGTACTCCTTTATTGTAACACTCAATCTTATTGTATAAGAGAGCGTTTTGTATCACTTACATATATTTGAATATCAATAAAAGTGACACTTTTCTTATCTTCTTATATGTCTTGAATTCATTTTTTTTTTTTGCATTGAAAATTAGACACATAGAAGTAGGAACTCTTGACTCGCTAGAAATGCGATAATTAACTTAACAAGTCAAAGTTGGGAAAAATTCCATTTCAAGAATGTAAGATTACTGTCAGAGGTGTGATATTAACTTGACAGGAATGTAAGCTAGAGGTATGATATTAACTTGGCTCAACGGGAGTTTCAGCTTCATTTGGGAAGACTGAAAACATCACTGTCATAGGAGTGATATTAAACTTGACAGTGAAGGTAATGCTGAGGTGTAATTTTGAACTTGGCATTGGTCATCTCGACTTTAATAAGGAAGTTTGAGGGAAAGTCATTGTCATAGGTGTATTGTTGACTTAACAATGAACTGGACGCTAGAGGTATGATGTTAAACTTAGCGTCGCTCGTCTCAGCTTCGATAGGAGAGCCTGAGGAAAAGTCATTGACATAGGTGTATTGTTGAACTTAGTAATGAACCGGATGCTAGAGGTGTGGTGTTAAACTTAGCATCGCTCATCTCAGCTTCGATATGGAAGCCTGAGAAAAAGTGAGAGGTTTAATATTGAACTTGGCAGCAACTTAATCACTGTTAGAGGTGTGGTGTTAAACTTTGTCAGAGGTGTAATTTTGAACTTGACAAGAATTGGTTTGTGATAGGAGCAATTTTGAGGGCTTGTCATTCTATTGATCAGAATTGACCAGTGAAAATTGGAATGTCAGAGGTGTAACTTTGAACTTGATAAAAATTGGTTTGCGATAGGAGCAATTTTAAAGACTAGTGATTCCATGTAGAGGAGAGACAAGTGAGGTTTGTATTCGTTGGGGAGTATTGAAATTTTTCATTATCAGAGGTTTAGTGTTAGCACAGCAATAATTGCATTTGTGGATCTGCCACTCTATGGAAGAGAATTGGTAGGGAATTTTGGGTGAAAAGTAAAATGAACTGTCAGAGGTTTAATATTAACGTGACAATCGTTGATTTCCTGGGACATGGGAGATTCGCCGTTAGAGGTGTAATTAACATTACAGTGAGGATTATTAATGAGTTTTATTGTCAGAGGTTTAATATTAACTTGACTGAATCAACTGAGGATTGGAAAATCTGATTTGTTAGAGGTTTATTGTTAACATGACAAGTCCCAGTTCATTTCGTTAGGGAGATGAACACAGGTATTTTTTTGGTCCTACCATTCTGTGGGTGAGATTGGTAGGAGATTTTGGAGGAGAGGACGGGACTAAGTCTCTTAGGATTTTTAGTAAACCTCAGCTATCAACAGATTTGGTGTGCCTTTACCAACAACCGTTTGAGTTGGGCTAGCCATGCTATTCCCCTCAGCATGATGAGTTGGTGAAGACTTATGTTGGACTTAAAAGCCAACATTTTCCTCTATCCTTAGCCATTGGAGGCATCGGATGTCCTTAGGTACACTAGAGAAGAGTAACAAAGTTATAACCGAAGTCTTGCACTTTGTTTCTTCTTCAATATTTACATCATGCATTATGTTGTAACTAGTGCTCGATCGGCTCGACACTGATCGACCATGATATGATCCAGTGGAGGAAGAAAGAGAAACTCTTCTTGGATTTGGAGTTTTGATCAAAGGTATAGTATTAATCCAATCAGGAGAAGTATGATATCAAGGACAATATTTCTTTAAGAATTTACCGTTGATTGGCATCATGAACATATCAGTATCTATGGTTATAAGACGATATGCTCCATTTGAGTAGACTGACTCCACTACAAATGGTCCTTCCCATTTAGGCTGAAATTTTTCTTTTGTCTTATGTGTCATTATCATGGGTCTTCTGACTGCTAAGACAATGTCACCTTTCTTGAAAGTCTGCTCCTTGACTTTCTTGTTAAAGGCTCTGGTAATTCCAGCTTGATAGACCTCGATTTGCTATTTAACTTGCAAGCGTTTATCATCCAAAGCCTCCAGCTCTTGGAGTCGCAGTCGATGCTTATCTTCATTTGTCATCTCTGCCTCAGGGCAACGCGTAGAAATAGGACTTGGATTTCTAATGAGAGTACGGCTTCACACCCATATACCAAAGAGAATGGTGTAGCTTTAGTTGGGGTTCGAATTCTTATACGATAGGCCCATAAGCATTCACCTAATTTGTCGTCCCAGTCGCGTTGGCTTTTTGAGATGAGTTTCTTGAGAAGTTTTCCAATAGTCTTATTGAAAGCTTCTGCAAGGCCGTTAACGACAGGATTGTATACCGTTGAAGACACACTCTGAATCCTGAACTTGTTGCAGAATCTCTGAAAAGCCTGGCTGACGAACTGGGGCCCATTTTCTTGAACAATCCGTCGTGGTACACTAAAGCAGTAAATGACGTGATGTTTAAAGAATTTGACCATGTCAGATGCTTTTACCTCCCTCAAGGGAATAACTTCAGCCTATTTAGAGAAATGGTTGGTTATAGCTAAGATGAATCGATGTCCTTTGGATAAAGGTGGGCTGATAGGACCAATCACGTTCATCCCCCACATCTCAAATGGCCAGGTTGAGGTTGTAGAGCGAAGATTCCTGGTGTTTGATGGATGAAGTCTCCATGGACCTGACAGGCGTGACATCGTCTAGCGTAAGTGATGGCGTCCGGGATCATCTTAGGCCAATAATATCCCAGTCTTCAAAGTCGATCTTCAAGCTTTGGACAAGGCTAATGAGCTCCACACAAGCCGTCATGCGCATCTTTGAGTACTTCCTGTGCCTCCTTTTATAACAGACAGAGGAGGAGGATCCCATCATGTGATCGGCGGAACAGTGTTCGCGTGATTGCATTATAGTAGAATTTGGGGGCTTTCCTTCTAATGGCAGCCGCCTCTTTGGGATCCTCAGGCAGGATATCGTACAACGCATAGCCGATGTACGAGAATCGCCAATCCTTGGGTTCTGGACCTGCTGAAGTCTCTAGAGCTTCTTTGGCTTGACAGTCTCCTGTCGGCTTTTAGTGGTCTTCAAAAGTGATTCTTGGGCAATACAAGTCGTGGCTGTAGACAAGTATTTTCTCTGCTACTCCAGCTAGAAGAGCTAAGGAAGCAGCGAGGGATGCCAGTGTATCTGCATGCGCATTTTGCGAGCTGGTACATGGTCGATATAAAAGTTTTTGAACCTCTCTGCCATGTGAATAGTTGCATTGTAATAGGGTACTAAGTCCTCATGTCTGACTTCGTACTGCCCGCGAACTTGGTTAACGATGAGTTTAGAGTCACCGTATGCTTCAAGATTTTTAACGCCAATCTCATCGGCAATTTGCATTCCGATCAGGAGAGCATTGTATTCTGCTACATTATTGGAACATGGCTCAGTTAATGAGAATGCATGAGGAATTATGTAGTTCTGTGGGGAGACAAGGACCACCCCCACTCCTGCTACGATATTCCCTTGCGGACCCGTTCTTGATGCACCATCGAAGAAGAATCGCCACGCCTGTCCTTCGAAAGAAGTCTGAGTCAGACAAACTTCAGCAATCTCGTCTGGGAGATTCTCAAAAAGTTTGGTCGCTCTCGGATCTGGATGCTAAGCTAGAAAATTCGCCTCCGCTTGTCCTTTCACTGCTTTTTGTGGTAGAAAGTGCATCCCATATTGGGAAAGCAGTATGGCCTATTTTGCTAGTCGACCTTTTAGTGATGAAGGCTTAGTCATAACAAATCTCAAAGGGTTGACTTTTGATATGACATTTATATTCTGGCCCATAAAGTAGTGTCGCATTTTCTTGACGGCGAACACCAATGCCAAACATTCCTTTTCGATCAAGTTATACCGATGTTCAGCTCCGATTATGGTTCTGCTCAGATAGTAGATTGCCTGCTCGTGTCCCTGATCATTATTCTAGGCTAGCAAAGCTTCTAAGGAAAGATCCATCGCTTGAACATATATCAGGAAAGGTTTTCCTGAAACCAGAGCTGTAAGGATGGGTGGTTGCGTGAGGTATTGTTTGATTTCCTCGAACGATTGTTGGCAAGCATCATCCCAAATGAATGAGACACCCTTCTTCATTAGTTTGGTGAAGGGTTGGCATCTTCCGGAGAGATTTGAGATAAACCTCCGGATGTACTCTAGTCGCCCTTGCAATCCTCTAAGCTCCCTGAGATTCCTCGGAGGTTGCATCTCCTGGACAGCACAGACTTTTTCTGGGTCTAGGTGAATTCCTTTGGATGTCACCACAAACCCTAAGAATTTACCACTGACTACCCCTAAGAAAGATTTGGTGGGATTCATCTTCAACTGATGTGCCCGTGTTATCTCAAATATCGTCTTCAGATCTGCTATGTGATCGCCTTTGGCACGGCTTTTTACTGCAATGTCGTCGACAAAGCATTCCACTGTCTTGTGTATGTGCTCGTAGAAAATTGCATTTATAGCTCTCTGGTATGTTGCCCCTGCGTTCTTTAATCCGAAGGTCATGACAGCATAGCAACATACCCCTAGTGGTATCCTGAAAGAAGTATGCTTTTCATCATTAGGGTATATTTTGATTTGATTGTACCCTGAGAATCCATCCATAAAGGACATTCATTCAAACCCACACGTATTGTCAATCATGCCATCCGTGATCGGGAGAGGGAATTCGTCTTTGGGATAGGCCTCATTTAGATCGCGAAAGTCAATGCAAATCCTTTGTAACAGGGACGATATTAGCTACCCAATTAGGGTGTTGTTCCTCCCTGATAAAGCCAGAGTCTATAAGCTTTTTGACTTCTGACTGGATCGCTTCCATTATTTCTGGATGAAATCGTCGCTGCTGCTGTTTGACTGGTTTCGCATCTGAATTAATGTTGAGGCGATACATAGCCACTCAAGGATCAAGCCTAGGCATGTCCTCATAGTTTCAAGCAAAAATATCTATATACTCTTGTACAAGTGATATTAGATCTTCCTTCTCAGAGGGTGATAAGCTTTCGCTTATAAAGATGGGCTTAGGATTAGCCTCATCTCCTAGATTGATCTGGGTGACCTTATCTTCCATAGGTGGTTCGCGTTGTCTGAAGCGAATATCCCAGAGAGTGTTTAAGTGTTTGATCTAAGGATCTGTATCAGATTAGATCATTTCTTTATCTCCGTCTTCCAGGTGGCTTATTGAAACCATGTTTACTGAAAGTTCTCGGAAGATGTTACCGACACTAAAATCCGACTCCCATGATGACGTGCCCGATGAATAATTATGGTATAACGACTCTTCAGACTCAGAAGCTGATAGAATTGGAGTTGATACATAGCCCACCCCCCTGCGAGTTTGATGATAATAATCAGGAGTCTTCCCTTTCGAAATGAAAGATCGAAGTAGTGTTCTTCTTCCTTCGCCGAAGTTTAAACCAGGACCATTTGTTAGATCATACTCCATGTTCTCCATCATTCTGACTACATTTGGCTTAAATGAGAGAACTGAGGAGATTCGTTCTCACTTTTTGAGTCTTCGCGAGACATCAATTCAGACTTAATCTTTCTAAAAAGAATTGGTTTTTGACCTTTGTGTCTTGCTAGGACCATGAATACTGATTCTTGGGCATCACCGACGTCTTGGTACGTTTTGAGGGATGATTTCATTAGTACATGCAATGATATCAGAGCATCCATTGCCGACCAGGGGTCATTATCCACCTCGGTACTAGTGTTTGACGGCACTGAATCAGAATCAAACACAGAAAAATATGCCAAATTCAACTCTTCATTAATATACCACTCGCCTACATCATCTATGGTGTTATTAACATCGAGCTTATTAATGCTCGTTACAAGTAGATTTAATTCCCACATGCACTCTTCTTCCGCCTGTAGCTCAGTATTAGCTTCATTACCAGAATCTGGTTCCTCTGGCGGTGGATTCCCGTTCTTTTCTAGAGAGTCTTGGTACAGGAGGGAGTCTGTGAAATAATTCTCTACCCCCTTGAACGGATGACTTTCAGCAATCAACATTCAGATTTTCCCACTTCCATCGATGTACTTCATGACTTGATGGAAAGTGGATGGGATGATAGAATTACGATGAATCCACGGTCATCCAAGCAATAAATTGTACGAAGTGTCGATGTTGATTACATAGCATGTCATTTCAGATCTTAGATCCCTAATCTGGCATTTGAGCTTGATCTTTCCCATCGGGTGCATACCATTAACGTTGAAACCATAGATGGTAGTTTGGGTGGCGCTCAATCGGTGGGTGGGGATCCCTAAGTGCTGCATGACCCGACGAGGCATGATGCTCAATGTGGATCCTGAATCTACCTAAATGCAGCTGACTTCAATGATCCAATATACTCTGTGAAGTACAGGGGCCAATCATGTTTCCCCTTGACCTGTATATCATTTGACGTGAAAGTGATGTGGGGCATTTTGAGAGGTATGGAGACAGTTATCTTCCTTCTGTGGTCCCGCCGGGATCTGGGCTATAAAGATCTCAGCATCAGCTAGGGCTTTCCTTAGAGCTTCTCTTGTTGGCTTTGATAGTCTCAGGAGCTCGTAAAGGGTGATCCTGGCTGGGATATTGGCTAGTTGGGCCAGGACGTCAAAGCGGTAAGGTATTGGAGATCCTTCCGTATTGTTCTTTAGGAGAGCCTTGAAAAATCGAAGCTCTTTCTGATTCTCCACAGGTTGCTTTGCGGAGGGCTTGGTTGGCTCTGTAGGAGGGCTCACCACCATCTCGTTATACTTCTTTAAATATGAATGATCCGAACGAGTTTCTTTCACGAGCGATTTGTTGAGCTCTGCGGCAAGGGCAATTGTTTCCTCTCCCGAATCGGTTAGCGAGGGAACATCGGTTTTTGCGTCTCGGGAAGAAGCGCACACCACATTGCAGGATGAAGATTTTGCTTTGCCTTTGGACTTTCTGTTGGTAACAGTAGTCCACTGTTAGCCATCTACAAGGTCGGGATGAACCTACATAATTTCTCCTTGAGGTGTAGGGATAGGTACAAGACCTTTCTCCTGTTGGTGATGCGGATCTGTATTGATCATTCTTAGTTCCCCTTTCAGGATGGGAACTACTGCGGCTGGTGCTGGAGGCTGGTTTCCAAACTGAAGAAATGACGTCATGTTAGCCGTCACTTTCTTTTGTTCTAGACGAAGCTTGATCACTTCCGCGTCAATCAGAGCTTGAAGAATATCTTTGAAGACATAACAGCTCTTGGTGGGGTGCCCTAGCATCCTATGATACAGGCATTAGTTAGGATTGCCGACTTCCTCAGAACGTCTAGCTTCAGAAAGATTCAATCTGTTGCTCTTGTTGCGTAACTTTAACAACGAATCGACATGCTCGTCTTTGAAGAAATACTACTTGTTGGCGCGTAGCTGACTTGAACAACCACCTCCTCTGGCTGGCTGAGATTTCACGGGGGATTTTGTCTCTGTTGCCAATGTATCCTCTCTTTTTGATTGAAAAGATATTTCTGGCGTGCGCCTTGTTGACTTTTCAGGTCTGGGCTTGTTTTCTTTCGCCCTAACCCTGGCGACAATTCTTCAGCCTGTTCACTTTGCTAGACCAACTGCTTCCATATGCAGCTTTCAGCAACTCCTATCTGGGCTAGGAGTGAAGTTTGTAGATTGTGGCAGCATGTTTCTACCAGGGTGGCCTGGGTCATACCGCTAGGATATCGAAGCGCCATATTCTGAAATCTCTCCACAAATGCTCTAACGGACTCTCCCTTTCGCTACTTCATTACCAGGACAGTGGGCATTGTAATCTCTGAGTCATCTTCAAAGAAGCGTGTCAGGAAGAGCTTCTCCAAATCACCCCAGTTTTTGATGGCGCCTTCTGGGAGTTTCATGAACCATTCAAAGGCAAGACCTTTTAGAGTGCTGATGAACAAACGTGCCAAGATGGTATCATTATCTACCACATTTCCTCTTTGAGACTTGAAGTAGTAGATGTGTTGGTTCAGTGACCCTTTGCCGTTGAAAGCCTGTAGGGTTGGAGCTTTGAACTTAGGAGGGTACGGAATGAGGTCTCACTTGACCGGATATGGCCGGACCACTCTTGCATCTTAGAGGCCTTTTCTGTTGGGAAGGGCTTCTAGACGCTGCTCCAATTGAGTCATTCTTTTAGAATGAGTACCCTCATTCTCCGGGTTGCCTTCCTCTTTAGATGAGGATTTAGACGACTCGGAATTGGATTGCCCCTTCTCCTCTATATGTACGGAAGATGAGCTTTCTTCTTCTTTCCGTTTGCCTTTAGACTTCTTAGAAGAAGCTTTGTCAGTTGACTTCCTCTTGTCTTCAAGCAATTGTGCAAGTATCTGCTTGAGGGTATCGATAGATTCTTGTTGGGCGTGAATCATATCAAATTGTTCCCTCTGGACTTGGGCTTGTTATTCTAAGTGTCTGGCCGTCTCCTTGGGAGTGTTTGTCATGTACGCGAAGGCTTCCTTCTCTATAGAAGAGTTCGGGGCCTACGATTCTGCAATGGCAGAGTGTGATTCACATACTTCAATGCCCCCAGTTAGGGTACTATAGTTGACCGGGGCTACCGCACCAGCCCGAGTGCGAGTATGCTAATATACTCCTTCTGGTTCCGTGTCAGACTCGTCAGAGCTGACCGCCGGTTGTTTGCCTCTACTTTCGCTTGCCATGTTTACAGTGACTTCAGGGTACTCCATGTCAGAGAAGGCTTTCCTTCTGTGAGAGCGACACCTCTTGGCTGATCGGGAGGTTGAGGTCAATCGTCTGAATACCGACTGTCTGCTTGCATGTGAGCTGCAGCGACATTCAGAGAGCATTGCCGTGATGAGCCGTTCACAGCAACAAGATGGAGTGATCTGATTAGCACTACTTTTCTTTATCAAATAATCTCTTAGGTCTATCAGAGGAGGACCAAAGAGATTAGCCTCAGGTTTCCGAGGGCTTTTCAGCTTCTGAGAGCCATCCTTGCATTTTGAAGCTGAGACACAGGGTTCTGAGACACGGAGCTCACGTCCTGTAAGATAGTCGCAGCTCTCGCATTTTGGCTCTGAAACGTGGGTCTCACGCCTCTTCTGAGAAGAGACGCGGACCTCGCGTTGCTAATTATCGCATCTGGCTATCAACACTTGAGAAACGCAGGCCTTCTGGGTCCCGCGTGTAACTGTAAAGACGCGGGTCTCGTGTCTCAGATGAGAGGCACGGACCTCGTGCTACTGAAGGTCGCGTTTGGGAAGTGGACTTCAGAAATGCAATTGGTGAGCTTCGCGTTTAGGTTTCCAAATGCGGATTTCGCGCATCTGACGTGATTCAGAAGAGACGTGGGCTTGAACCTCACGTCCTATATCTGCTGGACAGATAGTTGTCCTAGCGTCTTACGTCTGTAGTTGACGCACGCGTCGCCTCTGTTGATGTTTAATGTTTCAGTTACGCCGTACGGGTTGTTGGGTACCCCTGGTAACCTGGAGCTGAGGGAGAGGATAGGCATGATCGGGCTGAGCATCAGCAACGCTATCCTCACGGGTCTCGTGGGAGACGTTGACGCGGGCATTTCGTATGATGCGGTTAGCCACAGCATCCTTCTTGTCAGTCGCGTCTGAAGGGGTCTCAGAGCGGACTTGAGAGCGGGTCCCCGAGGAGACCTTGCGGTACTACCGCGCCCTAGGGCTCTTAGAGCCGAAAGAGAGGAATTCTTCATATTTTGCCTCGTCGAACTCCAAGATAAGCGATTCGACCATTTTTCCCACGTAGATGACGTCACCTTGCGCCATAACTTGCTTATCGGTTGAGAAAGTAATCCCCAGTGGAGTCGCCATCTTTTGTTTGGTGGGAGAAATTCGTGTAAAATTTCCTTGAATCAATGAAAAATTACAACAGATTAATACTCCGATTACAAGAGACAGAAGATATTTAAGCTCAAATCTTCTCTTTGTTTAGTGTTGGGTTCTTAATGTAGCGATGGAAAGTGATTCTTGTTTTTCGTTGACCGGGTGAACGTTACGACCTTTTGGGAATCTTCTCTTTGAATGGTAGACGAAGTAACACAGCTTCTGCCCAACCAAAAATCTCAAAGAGATTTTAGGCAAGAACAAACTCATACACAGCAAGTTGTTAGAAGAGTTGAACTCTCTCTTTTTTAGCTGGAGATTCTAGTCCTTCTAAGGCTTACAACCGAAGTTCTTCAGACCAAAATTTTCTACCCTCTTTCATAGCAAACTGGGCTATTTACAGAGGTTTTAGGGGTAAAAGTGTCCCCTAAAAATACTCCATAATGGGGGTTAACTCCCTCATTTCATGGGCAGTAATTGACCCAGTAATGAGGGCAGTTATAACCGAGACGCTGACTTTGAGCCTCGCATTTTGTCATTGACTTCGAACCTTGCTGGATGTGAGTTTCGAACTCCACCAGGCGTGGGCTTCAGGCCCTCGCGTCTTGGTACTGTACTGATGTTGAGGCACGGATTTCATGCTCTGCGCCTTGGCATTATACGAGTGGCTATAATTAGCCTTGTATCTGGAGTTTGGACTCTACTTTCTAATGACTATCCTCAGTACTTTTTTAGACCTGAGGTCCGCCACGTAGATCTGGTACACTATTATCATGCAGTCATCAAAATGGCTAATTTATTTGATGGCTTTTATATCAGTCATGTGTCCCAATCCCGAAATACTAAGGCCAACGCTCTGGCTGCATTAGCAGCCACATTGGCCTTACCGATCGACACAACGTATCATCTTACAGTGGCTACTCGACACCTTATTTGTCCTAAACATGTGTTGAAAACCAAGGAGGTCCAATCACCTCAACGGATTTTGAACCGAGAGATTGGCGATTTTCCCTCACTAACTATGCTTTGCATAATATATTGCCAGACGACCCTAAAGAAGCGACATCTATTAGACGAAGGTCCCTCCATTTCTACTATGATCCGATAGTAAAGACTCTCCATCATCACTCATATGACGGTATCCTTCTCCGTTGCCTCTCTAATTTGGAGGCACAAGAAGTGCTTCAATAGGCGCACGAAGGTATATGCGGAGCCCATCAATCAGGTTGAAACTAAAGATCGATTGCACAGGCTTGGATATTATTGGCCAACCATGATAGTCGATGCCATCAAGTACGCACAAAGGTGAAAAGTCTGTCAAATCCATGGAGACATCAGCCTCCAGAGTTGCTCTATCTAACTGTGGCTTCTGGCCATTCGAAGCATAGGGAATCGATATCATAAGGCCTATCAGCCCCTCATCAACAAAAGGTCATCGGTTTATCCTAGCAATAATTGATTGTTTCTCAAAGTGTGCAGAAGCTGTTCCACTAATTAAAGTGAAAACTTCCAACACGGTTAACTTTATCAAACACCATGTCATTTATCGATTTGGTGTCCTTAGGCGGATTATCCATGATAATGGTCCCCAATTTGAAAGCCAGATATTATATCGATTCTCTGATAAGTACCAGATTCAGAATGTGGCATCAACCGTTTATAACCCGGCTACTAATGGCTTGGCGGAGGTATTCAACAAGACAATTATCAAGCTACTCAAAAAATTCATTTCATCAAATAAGCAAGACTGGAATGAGAAGTTCGGTTATGTTTTTGGCCTACTGAACCACAATTCGTGCCCCGACAGGCAATTGATTAGTCTACAGTTCTGCATTATTATATCACATTTTCCTGCTGATTTATGAATAAAATGTCGGTCTAAACCGCGTTTTGGTCTCTCTTGCAGATAATCAAGACAAGGAGGGTAAAAGAGTAATAAGAGCGTAATTAAACTTATTTTCGGGTAATTAAATCCAGATTTCTTGGAGACCAAGTAAGGGAGCTTCTAGAAGATGCATTGAACCTAAACCCTTGCACACGTCAGACGAATATTTGGGCAAAAATACTAGAATCCAAATATACCAAGAGGTACTAGAAGCGACGGGAACTCTCTCGCCAAAACCAGGGATTTAATTCCCTAGTTTTGCCGTGAAAACGCGACAAATGCCGCGTTTTCGTGGCAATGTGGTGGGGCCACACATTAAAGATGTGGTGGGACCACGCGTCGATCTTCGACGCGTGGCCTTGTCTCGTCTTGTAGAACCCTTTTGTCTATAAATACCTCTGCAGAGGCCCAAAACGCAAGCAGATTTGGATTTAGGCTAGGTTTTCTCTCTTCTAGTTGTAGATTAGGATTTTCTTTCTCTTTTCTTTTGTATTTTTATTTCATTTTTAGTTCATGTATTAGGGCAGAGAGATTCAGAGAGAGAAAGAGAGAGATTGATGTAATAGATAGTGACAATCCATGTAAAAGTGTCTCCTTCCCTCTCCATTGTAATCTTCTCCATCTTTTACATGATGCTTGGCTAATCTTTTCTTCTCGTGGCAATCTAACTACTAACCACTTACCATCTAACCACTTACTTGATAATTCACATGAGTCCAGTAGCTTCTACAAGGCCTTTCTCTTGCAAGAGTCATTGATGACTCATGATGATGGATTCTAACATTCTAACATTCTAACACC
Organism: Agave tequilana; assembly: GCA_038442645.1. Classification (NCBI taxonomy): domain Eukaryota; kingdom Viridiplantae; phylum Streptophyta; class Magnoliopsida; order Asparagales; family Asparagaceae; genus Agave; species Agave tequilana. Next base: position 48,572 of record JAVJIF010023706.1, read on the forward strand.
TAACCCACTAACTTGCTAACTTGCAATGTCTTCTTTATTTCATGCTCACCTCTAACCAGTTTTGATGATTTAATAATAGTTTGCAACTTGTTATGTGGTATGGATGTGTTGTTTGAATGTAGAAGAATAATCTTATGAGCCATGCTTTGTATCGTCTCCTAAAGCCAAGGATTAGTGAAGGCCAAGGATCCATGTGAGGCAACTATCACGAAGAGGTTAGCATGGTTAGTGGAGCAATTAGTAGTTAGTAGCCATGAGTTTTCTTTTATCTTCTTTTAAAAATCGATTTTAAAACTCTTATTTTATCTTTTTATCGTTGTTTTTACCATCTACTTTGTTCACCTTTGTTTTCATTTCTTTACCACAAGCTTTATCTTCTTTTCTATTTTGTTTTTCAAACCACTTTTTTTTATTTTCACATCACCGTTTCATCGCTTTCTCCACCTATCACTTTCAGATTTCTTTTCTTTTATTTCTTTTTCTCATTCTTTTAACAAAGAAGAACATGTTAACAACCGACGTGAATAAAAACTGTTAATGCTTCTATCGCCTCTCGTCCATGTGGATTCGACCCGTTGAGCCAATGCTATAACGGAAGTATCGAGGGAACATGAGCACATACAAGCTTTTATACTGATTTCATAAATACACATTTTTCAGTGCTCGTTCCGCTTCGAACAAATTTTTGGCGCCATTGCCGGGGATGGGAATGGTTTAAACTCACATTTTTGTTAACATTTTCTTTTCTGTTTTGGTGTGCAGGTCAATCTTTGCAAAAGCTTAGCATTGCAGAACTCTCCTTTTTCTTGTATATCCCTGCTCTAGAAAGTAAGGATCCTGTTTCCCTAATTGTGCCATGGAAATCAAAGCAAAACCACAAAAACACGCCAATTATTTGGCATTTTGACTTCATCTTTTGCAGGGACTTTACAAGTTGCATATAGTTTCATATTCTGCTGCTAATTTTTTTCTTTGATTGCCTACGCACTGTAATAAATTAAAGAAGTAAAATACGGTATTTGGACGGTTAGACATTTGCATTTAGGTACATGTCAATTCAATTACAATATATTGTTTTTTGTTCTGTTGTTGTGATCTGAACTGAGGTGTACATATGACATTGCATATAACATATGACAAACACGTGGGTGATTTATCGCTTTGTGTTATTCTTGTCTGTATTGCACACTTGCACGAATTAGAATTAAGGGAAAAACCCCATAACAAGATAAGGTGGGGATTTCATCACCCTTCCTTAGCCTAAAAATTACCTCCCCACTCACATAACCTTAGCCCTAATAAAAATTGATAAACGTTGGCCCCTAGGGACATCTCGGACTCATTAAGAGATTGACCGAGAGTGAAACTTATTTTGAATCTTACACTTGTGAATCGGTGTCTAAGGTTGGGGATTAAGAGGTTACGCCTCGAAGATACCGTGGTTTGGTGTAATTAAGGCCCGTTGCTTACGCACGGATACCTCTCATCGTATTTTGCCCCTACCTGGCCGATTAGCTTGTGGTCGGATTCAAGCAACAACCTCCCCCAGGTAATCGACCAGCTAGGAGTCATCTAGGTTTAGGTCAACCTTAGTATAGACTCGGTTTTGATTTTCTTTCTTTTATTTGTTATATGCTTTTTCTTTTTTTTTTGTGCTTGTTTGAAAATGGAATTTAACAATAACAATTTTTTCAATCTTAATATGAATCCATATTTCACACCAACTGCATTTGATTCAGATAATTCCAACCCGGCTTTTTATAATATGAAACAACCAAATACACCAGGTTGGACTTATCCGAATCAGTACAACCCATACTCCCAATCTTATAACCATAATTTTCAAAATAATTTCCACTCGTCACAGAGTCAATGGGGATTCACCTCCCCCGAGTCAAAATTTTCACCACCTTGTCCATAATTTTCACAATTTCCATAATCTCCATTCCCCAATTTTACTTCCTATACTCTTTTTCCTAGACATCCCATTGAAGAAAAATCTGAGTTCGAAAAAAGTATAGAAGCCGTACAAGCCATGCTTGAGTCCTAACAAAAGAAGCTCAATTCACCAATTCCACAATATTTTCATGATTCATCCTCAGTTTCACCTATTCAACATGACCAACCATCTACGCTGAAAACGAGTATGGAGTGCTTTCGTGAGTCTGAGCTTCAATCTCAAAATATGTTAGACTCACAATCTTCACTATCATTCCAAAACTAAGATTTTTATACTCCCTTTCTGGACCATTTACTGGAAGAAAATCACATCTAGAAAAGAGTATAAAAATCTTACAGGAGTCCGCGTTACAATTTTAAAATTCTTCTTCTCAGTCTATTGATAGGTTGAAAACACAATTAAGTTAACTGGTCAACATTTACAGGAATGAGGAAACTCTCCCTTATCAACCTTTGACCAATCTAGATATCTCTCACTCTATCAATTTGACCCATGAATCTTGTTGTTTTAGAAACCAAGACCCCTACACTCCTTTTCTAGAGCATTCACTTGAAGAAACATTACATCTAGAAAAGAGTATAGAAATATTGCAGAAGTCCGCACTACAATTTCAAAAATTTTCTGCCCACTCTATCAATAGGTTAGAAATACAATTGAGTCAATTGGTTAGCATTTATAGGAATGAGAAAACTCTATCTTATCAACCTTTGATCAATTCAGCTATCCCTAACTCTATTGATCTGACCCAGGACTCTTGTTATTTTGGAAACCAAGATTCAATTTCAGTACACCCATCTGAACTTGACCAAACTTCAAATGTTGAAATCCATTGACAGTTTGGTAAGTTATCCTTTTCCTGAGATTGAACTTAAGCATGAATATGATCCTGAATATCAACTTGGTAATTCAATTTCACTGCCTGATTCCATAATAACTGAGGTGTTTTTACCTGATTTTAGAATTTTTTCCGAGTCAACATTAGATCATGTGCCAATCCATCGTGAAATTGAATCGCCAATCTTTTATGATTAACAAATTGAGCTTGACCAATTTCATACTTATGAAAGTCCCATTGACAATTGGCAAGTTCTTATTTTATGAAATTAAACTTAATGAGGAATGTGACTTAGATTCTCAAATTTGTGATCCAGTTCAAATTCATGATTCAATATTGACTCCTGTTTTATTATCCAACTTGAGTAACATTTTAGAGTCGCTTTTGGTTCCCATACCTGTCATTCTTGAACTTGAATCACAAATCTCAGAGAGTCACATTCCATTATTGGGAAATGAATGTGGACTAGAATTTCAACTTCTTGATTTGGACCCGATTCCTGAACCAATTTGGACTCTTGAGCCTTTACTTGACTTAAGTCAAATTCCTGAGTCGATATTAGTTCATGTACTTCTTGAACCCAAATCAATCATGCCATCTTTTCATACTCCATTTTGGGACAAAGGTGTTGATAAAATTGACTCAGAAATTATTTTGAGAATTTGAAAATTAGATGGGGTAAAATTCATAATAAAAATCATAAATGCATATATCATTTTAGTGGGTTGTATTTAGAGGTTTCTGGTGGGTTCCTTCTAACTTCACGCAAATTAGATTGGGCCGCATTTCATGGACCAATCAGACAACCGCCGAAACCACCACCTTGAGGTGATTTTTCCTTCCCTCTCTATTTGTTTCATGCATACATACATCATGATGTATTGAGGACAATGTTGAGATAAGTGTGTGGGGGGAGGGGTTTACTAATATAGAGTTTTTAGATTTTCTTTATTTTTCACTTCTTAAATTCTTCTTTTGTATAGGAATTTTTTCCCTTTCTTTAAAAACTTTTTGAAATAAGAGACAAAGTTTTGATCTATTTTAAAGAAAATTAAGATGATCTTAGAAATTAAGGAAGCCTTACATTATAACATCTTAAACCTAGTCGAAATAATAGATCTTGTTGAAGATTATAGGCTAAGTAAGATAAATTGGAGAGATAATTTTATCTTAAATTTTTGCCTTAGATAGTATGCACTTCACACTTACACATTTTTGGGATGGAAACAAAGACCTAAAATGTCATAAAGTAAAAATACCTAAAATGTCATAAAGTAAAAATAAATAAAAAGAAAAAATATATATGGTATAAATAAATAAAAAATCACTTATTAAGCTGGATAACTATGCCTCAAGAAGCATTATTATTCACGCTTAAATGGTGGTCAGAAGAAACAAATAATCCCCCTTAATTTTGTGGCCTTGTTTACTTGGGTCCTTAAACCCGAGAGATGTTTTCTCATCTAGTGCCCTAAAACCGTCTGGTCTGGGAGTCATCGGTTAAAGGCTCACTACCCGGGTAAGCTAGAAAGCCAAAGAATATAAGGGAAGAAAAGAAAAACAAAAAGAAAAAAATATATATATATGGCTTGATGGTTGGAGTTGAAATCCAAGAAATTTTCACTATCACAAAGTGTAGATTATCTAGGTTTTATGAAGGATAAAATATTTAATCTAATTTTGAATTCTTACCTTAATTGAAGACAAGATCTTGCATGTAGACTAGTTTAAGGGAGAATAATTTTTGGTGGACTTATGATCTTAGATCGCTTATATTTTTGTAAAAATATTTTAAAAACTTGTCTCTCTTTCAAAATGTGTTTTAAAAATACTAACATTTGTCTTCTTTCTTTACGGATTTTGTGGGTGCAATCCGCTGAAAACTCTCAGGAGACAAAACTCCTCTTCTAGGGGAAAACTAGAGGTTTAACATCTTGTTGCACACTCTCAGTGCAATCGCGTCACCTGCGAAAGTGGTGTAATAACATTTGTAGTATAGTTTTTCTTTTCTTGTTTTTCTCAGGACGAGTAAAAGATAAGTGTGGGGGTGTGATTAATTTACAGTTCTGCATTATTATATCACATTTTCCTACTGATTTATGAATAAAATGTCGGTCTAAACTGTATTTTGATCTCTATTGCAGATAATCAAGACAAGGAGGGCAAAAGGGTAATAAGAGCTTAATTAAACCTATTTTTTGGTAATTAAATCTGGATTTCTTGAAGTACAAGTAAGGGAGCTTCTAGAAGATGCATTGAATCTAGACCCTTGCACACGTCAGACGAATATCCAGGCGAAAATACCAGAATCCAAGTATACCAAGAGGGTACTAGAAGCGACGGGAACTCGCTCGCCAAAATCAGGGATTTAATTCCCTGGTTTTGTCGTGAAAACACGACAAATGCCGTGTTTCCACGGCAATGTGGTGGGACCACGTGTCGATCTTCGACGCGTGACCTTATCTCGTCTTCTAGAACCCTCTTTTGCCTATAAATACCTCTGCAGAGGCCCGGAATGCAAGCAGATTTAGATTTAGGCTAGGTTTTCTCTCCTCTCGTTGTAGATTAGGATTTTCTTTCTCTTTTCTTTTGTATTTTTATTTCATTTTTAGTTCATGTATTAGGGCAGAGAGATTCAGAGAGAGAAAGAGAGAGATTGATATGATAGATGGTGACAATCTATGTAAAGGTGTCTCCTTCCCTCTCCATTGTAATCTTCTCCATCTTCTACATGATGCTTGGCTAATCTTTTCTTCTCATGGAAATCTAGCTATTAAGCACTAACCATCTAACCACTTACTTAATAATCCACATGAATCTAGTAGCCTTTACAAGGCCTTGCTCTTGCAAGAGCCATTGATGGCTTATGATGATGGATCTAACATTCTAACACCTAACCCACTAACTTGCTAACTTGTAATGTCTCCTTTATTTCATGCTCACCTCTAACCAGTTTTGATGATTTAATAATAGCTTACAACTTGTTATGTAGAAGAACAATCTTATGAGTCATGCTTTGTATCATCTCTTGAAGCCAAGGATTAGTGATGGCCAAGGATCTATGTGAGGCAATTATCACTAAGATGTTAGCATGGTTAGTAGAGCTAGTAGTAGTTAATAGCCATGAGTTTTCTTTTATCTTCTTTAAAAATCGATTTCAAACTCTTCTTTTATCTTTTCATTGTTGTTTTCACCATCTTTTTTGTTCACCTTTTGTAATACCCCGTTTCCGAATACGTACTTAGTTGCGTGTTCAGTTTTTCGATCGTATTTTTCTGTTTACTTCCTGTATTTGACCGATTTCAGTTTTAAAAGTCATTTTCCAATATTATATATTTTCTATGATTTTCTGGAATTTTTCTGAATTTAATTAAATATTTTCAAAACCGGTGTCGACCAGTACCGCTGATCGATTCTCGGATTTTTAATTCACAAACGGTTAGGAATTTCTAGAAGGTCCTTTAGACTTTATTTCTTAGAATCATATTTTCTATCTAAATACTTTTTCTGGGAATTTTATGAATTTATGAAAGTTCCAACGGAGTCGGTAGATAACTGATTCCGGATTTTTAGTTTTAAAACTATAAATTATTTCTTCAAACGAATTTCACCATGAGTCTTAAAATGTTATTCTTGATTTTTAGTAAAATTTTCGGGTCGTTCGAGATACTTGAATTTCGGACGATTCCGGTATTTTCCAAAATTCCATTTTCCAATTTCCAATAATTCCAATTTTCCACATAATCCCACTCACTTTCACCTAATCCTTTTTAAATCCCACTCATTCTCTCTCTCCCCCATGGCGGCCAAGTGGCCAAGTGAGGGACACCTCACCCTCCCCATGTTTGCACAAAACCCCCTCTCAATTACACTATTTGCAACTCCTTTACAAAATCTAACACCTATATAAACAGTCTCTTTACATTTCTTTCCTTTTCTTCATTTCACCTAAGTGTTAGCCCTCACCAAGAGATCTCTCCTCCTTCTCAACCTCAACCCTAGCTCCAAGAACCACCTCAAGGACTTCATCTCCACCTCAAGCAACCACCTTGGACCTTGGATCATAGCCTTCTTCGCCACCGAAGATCACCTTGGCGCCATTCGTCGTCAACGACTCTTTCGACCGCATAAAACGTCGATTGATCACTCCTAGTGAGTATTCTTACTCACCAAGACATGTGAATTCCCTAGTATACTTGTATTCCACATCTTGTTCACTTGTGCCTTCAAGATCACACATTTGACCTTCAAATTCGACCTGCAAATTCTGTTCTGTACGCTACTTACAGACCCAGATTAGTCGACTTGACCTAGGTATTAGTCGACTAACCCTTCTAGTTGAACCTTAACCTGTTTCTGAAACACAGTTTTAGTCGACTTACCCTGATCATTAGTCGACTAACCCTTTCTGGAAATGAACCTCAACTCTCTGGAAATCACTGTTAGTCGACTACACATCCCTCCCTAGTCGACTAACCTTACTTGAACCAGAAACTCAACTCTCGGCCCTAGTCGACTTATCCTATTTATTAGTCGACCATAGACTACTAGTCGACTAACCCTTCTCACCTTAGTCGACTCCTGAAACAAACTTAACTCTCTGTATCCCAGTTCTAGTCGACTTAGCTTGACTGTTAGTCGACTTGCGTGTCTGTTAGTCGACTACCCTTTTTACCTAGTCGACTAACTTTCCCTGAAACAGAATATCAACTCTCTGGAACCCAGTTTTAGTCGACTAATCCAGACTGTTAGTCGACCTAAGACCCCTACCAGTCGACTACACCTTCCACCTAGTCGACTAATTTGAGCTGTTTATTATAGTTGATTTCTTTTCTAAATTTGGATCTTACCCTGATACATGTGTATTATATTATGCTTGTTCATGCTTCATAACTGATACTACTTGACCTATTACTGGATGGATGTTATCTCTTGTAACTTCATGACTTATTATTACATATTCTCGTTTCATGACATGTTAAATAGTGAATATCACCACTTATCATGCATCTCTGAACCAAGCATGATGCATTCAACTTTTGTATAAAATGGACCAACTTACATTGGGTCAGGGGAAACATGCGGATATCGATATGTGTTCGTGTTTACAGTGGCATTAGGTATATTGTACAATTATATTCCGGTCTAACCTGAGGGCCTCCAGGAGACCGAGGGGAGTGCTTGCTCCTCTTCCTGAGTACTATCATGATAAGGGCATACATAAGTCCCTCCTGAATAGCCTAGCGGCTGGCTTCCGTCACCAAGCAACGGAACAATCCTGGACCGTTATCCCGGCATGTACGGGGTCCACTGTAAACATAGTTCGTTGATACCCCGCTGTTTCCAATAACAACCTTGTATTACTAGGATATGGATCTATGTGCGCTGGGACGCTGGGTCACATAGCTAGATATCACAGTAAGACAAGTAATAATAATAATAGACTTTAACTATGTATCCATTTCATCCTGATTATAGTTCTTTATGCTTTCATTACTTGTTGGTTTATATTCATTATGCTGTTCCGTTCTTATTATTCATATCTCTTAGCCACTTGGCTATAACCTGTTCATTTTCGGGAGGTCCTGACTCCCTTGGATTTGTATGTTCAGGTTCCGAAGCTTGGATCGAAGTGGAGCCATCCACAGAAGATCGAGCTTTCTTTAGCGAGCAGGCTGATTAGCTCCAGTCCTTGCGCCAGATCTTTCTTTTGACTCACGGGATCTTCATCCTACTCGTGAGCATTTTGTGTTTATGTTGTATCTTTTGCTTTTGGACTTAGTTGTGATAAAAGATACATGTAATGTGTAATATTTTATCATATCTTGTGATGACTTGTACTTGTACTTTTATGTTGGCATATGTATGGAAATCACGCTTTGTCGTGCACTCTGATCCTTGTTGTACTTTTATGCTTAGCGTGTATACGTGGGGGCACCTTTTGACCTGCGTATATACGTCGCAGTGACGTCTCCGTATCCGTGGGATTGGGGCGTTACACCTTTGTTTTCATTTTTTTTACCACAAGCTTCATCTTCTTTTCTATTTTATTTTTCAAACCACTTTTTTTTTATTTTCACATCACCGTTCATCACTTTCTCCACCTATCACTTCCAGATCTTTTCTTTTTATTTTCTTTTTCTCATTCTTTAACAAAAAAGAACTTGTTATCAACCGACGTGAATAAAAAATGTTAATGCTTCTACTGCCTCTCGTCCATGTGGATTCGACCCGTTGAGCAATGCTATAACGGAAGTATCGAGGGAACATTAGCACATACAAGCTTTTAACTGATTTCATAAATACACGTTTTTCAGTGCTCGTTTCGCTGATCATTAATACGCCTTTTTCTCTGGTATACGAGTGCGAAGCAGTATACCGTTAGAAATACAGATACCATTATTATGGGTCGCTTTAATGACCAGAATGACAAAGGAGGATAATGATCGGTTACGTCTTCAAGAACTCGAAGCCCTAAATGAGAAGCGACTACAAACTCAATAACATATTGAGTTGTATCAAGCACGAATCTCGAAGGCCTTCAATAAGAAGGTTAAGTAAAGAGTTTTTCAGAAAGGAGATTTAGTTTTAGCCATTAGACGACGATGATCATGACGCACAAAACCAAGGCAAATTTCAGCCCAAATAGGAAGGACCGTTCGTGATAGAAACAGTCTATTCAAATGGGCATATCGCCTTATAACCTCGGACGGCGATACGCTCATGATGCCGATCAGCAGCAGGTTCTTAAAGAAGTATTATCCTTGATAGGATCCTTCTTATGATCAAGTTAACATTACACTCTGTTCAAGACGTTCAGACCCAAGATATTTAGAAAGAGCGCTTCTTTCTTCTCTAACGGGATCATACTGTCATAAAACCAGTGTCGAGCCGATCGAACATTGGTTGCTCAAAGAAAGAACAAGGTTATGAACTTCGATGTTAACCTTATCACTTTTCTCTGATTCATTGTCGACTAGTGTCGAGTCGATTGAACACTGTGACATTGAAGAAGAAACAAGGTGTCAAATTGTTTTAGCCTTGTCACTCTTCTCTAGTATATAAACATGTACCTATCTTCAACTTAAAAGAATAGATCATATTTTGAAGTCAAGCATGCCTAAGCAACAGTTTTAGGAAGATAGTTTATTTAGCCCGACTTATCTATATATAGTGTGGCATACCTCCCTACTCCTGTTCGATCGATCGAAGCTCGACCCAACGACAAAGCGTTGACCAATCAAATGAGTTTATCTAATGACTTATCAAGCCAAACTTATTGAAGAAGGTTCATGACGCAGAACCTTTCCACTGGTTTTACGTTTCATATCAAGACGTGGTGACTGACCACGTGGTGATCGAATGAAAACACAAATGAGTTGATCTAATGACTTATCAAGCCAAACTCATTGAAGAAGGTTGGTGACGCAGAACCTTTCCACTGTTTCCATGTTTATATCAAAAAACATGGTGAACGATCGAGTGAAAGATCAAAGGAGTTTAGCTGATAACTTGTCAAGCCGAACTCATTGAAGAAGGTTCGTGACTCAGAACCTTTCCACTGTTTCCATGTTCATATCAAAAACATGGTGACCGATCGAGCAAAAAATCAAAGGAGTTTAGCTGATAACTTGTCAAGCCGAACTCATTAAAGAAGGTCCATGACACATCCTTCTACAGAAGCTTTCCAGTATGGAAGCAAGATAAGGATTGACAGAGAATCCACGAGGAACAATAATCTTCAGGACAAGATCTCGCAGAATTCGTATCCATTCTTTAATCACCACCTCACCTACAGAGTGAAAACCCAGGGGAAGCATCACGTACTCAAAGTAACGAAATGATCCAACGCTTCTAACGGCTAAGGATAGAGGAAAATGTTGGCCTTTAAGCCCAACATAAGTCCTCGATAACTTATCATGCTGAGGGGAATAGCATGGCTAGTCTAACTCAAACGGTTAGTTGGTAAAGGCATATCAAATCTGTTGACAGCTGAGGGTTGCTAAAAATTTCTAAGGGACCTATTCCCATTTGATTCCTCTCTAAAATCGCTTACTTACATTTCCCGTCATGGAGTGGTAGGACCACATAAGAAGATATCATTTCCCTGGCGAAATAACGAGTCAAACCTATCATGTAACATTAAACTCTGATAGTAAGGCTCTAACATACTCCCGGTGAATAAAACCAACATCCCTGCAAATCTGTTCAACATCCCCTGTGAATAAAACTCCACTTATTATTCTTTTTAATAGAATGACAAGGTTCACTCAAATTGCTGTTATGTTCAAAACACCTCTAATAGTAACAAAATCTTTATCACGTTAACATTACACCTCTGACAGGTTGTTTACAAATCTCATTCTAAATCTCCACGGAGTTCTCTGACATATAATCTTCCATGAGATTCATATTTCTTAACTCTTTAGCGAGTCTCTAGTAGACTCTTTCAAAGTCTATTATCTCCCTCCGAGTCCCTAATAGACTTTCTTAGTTGTCTTGTTAACAATATACCTATGACAACTTCTTCTAAATAAATCCAACGGAGATATTAATTTTCCCATGGAGTTCATAACCAAATCCTATCTTCCCCAGTGGAATTATTTCTTCTACCGTCATGTCCAGCTTGTCACCTCTGAACGGTTAAAATCTTGAGCTTGGTGGCTTCTCAATCGGTTATGTCTATGATACTTCTGAACGACAAATAATCAAGTCTCATCTTCAGTCCAGAAGGGACTATCTCTTTGCCGTTATGTCCACTTCGCCACCTCTGAATGGCAGGGCTCTAAGTCTAGCAACTTCCGATCAGTTACGTCCATATACCTCAGAACCGATGGATGCCTAGATTTCCCCTTTTATGTACTCTCTAACTGTCATGTCCAGTTCATCACCTCTGAACAGATGATGTTATAGCTTTGTTCTCTTTCCTCTATCAAGGCGGGAGTTCTTACTGTCATGTTAACACTAAACCTCTGAACAGTGGATTGTACATTTGAGATCCGTTAGTTGGTCATGTCAAGTCAAACCACCTCAGAACCAATAGGACCCCAGAGCTAATTTATCTTCATAGTCCCTTGAGGACTAGCTGCCAAGTTAATACGATTACCTCTGCAGCAGATCTGAAGTTTAGTGTGTCTTAGTCTATTATGATTTAGTCTACTACATCTGAATAGACGGGTCCCAAAATCAGATTCACCTCTATTTGTCATCATGTCCAGGTCATCACCTCTAAATGGTAAAATTTCTCATAGATAGTTTGTCACTCTTAACTGGCAAATCCCAGGCTTCATTTATCTTAGTTCAGTAGAACTGTCAAAGGCTGTGGTGTCTAATTCATCATAACCTATTCATAAATCTGATGGTCTTTAATCTGTTATGTTAATATTTACCTTTGAACAGTAAAGATCATCAAGCTCACTCTTTTTCATCCTCATCTCAAACATGATTTGAGTCAAGTCATTTCTCAAATTATAACTAATTCTATCAGTTCATCACCTCTAACTAGATTAGTTATATCATTATTTTCTTTTCTTTTGAGGGTTGTAGTACAACTTGAAAGTAAGATTGCAAACTCAGAAGATAAAACAAGTTGGAATACAACAGAGGAGTCAAATAAAATTACTTTTTATTGATTCAAAAAGAGGGATACATGGATTACAAGCTACGATGGTGCTTCGTAAGACTTAATCCGTTCTTCAAGGATGGCCAGCATGTTCATTCTCTCCTCAGCAGCTCTGATGAATGCCTGCGATCTCAACTCGGCCTCATTAAAGTTCGTTGTCTGGGACAGATGAGCCTCAGTTTTAGCTAAAGTTGTCCTCTGAGCTATCTCTTACTGCAGGACTTCATCATTTTGAGTTCTAAGCTGCTCCAAGTGAGCCATCTCCTCTAGGCGCACCGGTTCAGCCTTAGACAAAAGAAGATTAACCCTCTTGATCATTTCCTTGGCCTTCTCAACTTTATTCTCGGCATCAAGAAGAGCGCTACTAGAAGCGTCAATAGCATCTCTAATCTCTACTTTTCTTTTTCTGAGGATTTAAGTCTGAAGATATTGCCTCGGCTGCTTCCTGTGCTGCAAGGTGGGCCTCACGCATTTGAGCAATGAGGCGTCCAAGCTCTTCATTAGCGGAGGAATCTAGGTCTGAACCACTGAGACGGCGCCATTCATCTACATCCTTCTCGAGTCTTTTCCCAGAAGCTCTAATGCGGCAGCCTGGGGTTCCCCTTCAAAGTCTCGAATGATTTCGGTATTTCAAGAGAAGACCACCTTTAAAGCAGAAAATGAGGTGGTTGAGCCCTTCAAGACCAGAGCGACAGATCGCTTTAAGCTTTTGTAAAAGCTATCAACCATCTCGGCCACAAATTCTTTCTCAGCTTCAAACCACTCCCGTGAACTAGTGGCCCCTGAAGACAAAGCTTCCATAGTTTTATGTCATACCGTAGAGGAAATGGCAGAAGCACTGGGACGAGAGATCACCAGTGATCGGGGAGGAGTGTTCATTAAAACCAGTACACCAGCCACGATGGAAGTAGGGCTAATAACTATTTCAGGGAAGAATCTGGCTCAACAACAACAGTGTCGGAGACGTAGGGCTGTAATTATCCTTAGCCAGCGGTTGTCAGGATAGGGAGCATCAAAGAAAACCACCGGCATCTCACCTACCGATGCAGTTGGGAGCGAGATTGATTCTGTAACCACCGTCTCCTCAGCCTCTTTAACTCCACCGGCAGGCTCAGGCTAATAAGAGGGCATGTCATGATCCAAGACATCCAACTCGGCAACATCCGTTGCGGCGGTAGTACTTGCTTCACGCTTAATTCCCCTCAGGAAGATCAGCTGGTCCCTTGAAATCGATGCACCCAAAAGCAGAACACCTGTGAAAAGACTTCGTTGAAACAAGGCATAATGAATATCAAGAGAGAATTGCTTACAAGAGATCAAAGTATTACTAAGAGGCGATACCGCCTCAACTGCCTCAGCCACAGTCTCTCTCCGGACTTCCTCGACGGTAGCACTAATTCTTCCAGGCTCCATAGAAGAGACTTGGCAGTTGCAGGAGGGACGTCCGGCTCACCTTCGCTCGCCGAAGCCTCTGTGGTCCATTCTATAGAGCTTGAGGCCATTCGACTCTCTTTCGAGTCCCAGGACCCGAAGGACCGGCATCAGCTGCGTCACCTCCGGAATCTTCTAAGACGATGAAGTAGCTAGCCTCATCACCTTCCTTATAAGTAAACAGAGGATCATAATAATTCTCCTGTTCTCCTGCAGCCTCGGCTCCTGGTTCTCTTGCAGTCTCGGTTCCTAAACCATAGGATAAACAAATGAGCTGTATGAAATATACAAGTACTGTCAAAAAAAATGAATGAAACTGGTCTTACTCAGGCCGGGACAGCCTTATCAGTCGTCTGCTTTTGTGGCAATAGTTTAATAACTAACGGGGCAGGAGGAGGAGGCATTGCAGCTGATTCGCCCTCTACAATAACGGTGGGAGTGTAGCGACGAGGCTTCTTCACCCTCTCTCTCCTACGGGTTCCACCTTGCCGCTTTCGTTTGAAAGTGAAACGTCGGGATTCTTCTTCTTCCACCTCCACGTCTTCTATAGGGTTGTGCCTACCCCACAGGAACATCTGCTGGAACCCCAGTGCCTGCAACTCCTTCAAAGCGATACTTTTCGCGTCCGAAGCTTCATATGGCTATGAGTGGCGACGAAACTCTGGGAGGCCTGGCACCCGGATCCTTTTGCCCTCACCCTTCTCGGTGACTTTTCGCTTCAGTCGCTGAGAAATTAACCTCACGCCAAAAGAATTAATAAAAAGTCCGATAGGCACGGAGTTTGAAGTTCTATACCATTGATAGAACCCCAAAGTCATCAGTAGATTCGGGGTCCTCAGCGGCATGCATAATCGTGCCTCGGACAACCTGCAATGAAATATCGCCAAGCGCGGGGCATCATCAATGAGGCTCCCATGAAAGCCAGGCTAGCGTTCGGATTACCAACATAGAGTTGGTCATACCCGAACTGACGAGAAAATCGACTGGAGACGTACGGCTCTAAATAGCAGGTATCCCGCTCCTGTACACCAGATGAGATGGTCGGATGCTAACCAGCCATTCAAAGATTCACCGACTCAGCAACGTCTTACCATCTCCCACATCCTTGAATTTCTCGCCATAGCCGGCATCGCGGATGTAAGGGAAGCATCGGAAGAGACTATAGACGTCATACTGACATAACAGCTTGCGGACCGCAACACATAAGTCCGTGACCATGAAGATCCCTCAAATCGGTGGAGAAGCGCTATTCGCACACCCTCCGGAGGCTCTTCACCAGCCTTAATAATAGCTAGCCAGTGAAGGGCGAACCATGCCATCAAGTAGGTATATGGCAAGCCGATCCTGGGGTTTGATCCGACACGGGCAAAATCGTACCCTTCCCCTTTTCGTCATTGGCGGCCTGCAGAAAAGCCTCTGTCAATGCGTGAAGACCTCACTGGATACAAACACACTATCACAGGAATAAGCCCCAAAGAGCGACCATGTAACCAGACAAACAGCCGGCGGAAGTAAGACGGTGGGAAGGACGACATCACTGGAAGGAGATGGTACCACGCATCTCTTCAATCAAACCGATAAAAATCCCGCCAAAAAGCGACTTCCGGGAATTGGGTGACGAGCCTGATGATGAAAGCTCTGAGTATGTCACCCTTCTATAGACGCCATCATCCTCTTTCAGAATAACATCTCCTAGGCATGCTCTTTCATCCTTGGAAGATATCTTCATTTGCAACCCGCAGTGAGCCCGCTCAGGAGCATCTTCCAGGTTAGGGAACAGATAATTTCCCCAACTCTTCGAACTGCTTGAAGCTCCTTATGGTTCCCATGCATACCTGAGCAGATATAAAAATGGCACATCAATTCTCGGTAAGTCTTGAATAGGGCAGGCTCTGTTTCTCCAAAAGTGTCAATTCCGCCTCGCATGGGAAGTATTCTTCATAAGGAAAAGATCCCATTGGTAGAGTGGAGACTTCCCACATCTCATGCAAAGTCATACCCAGTTCGCCTATAGGG
>JAVJIF010023707.1:0-54336 GCA_038442645.1 Agave tequilana
TACTATATTATCTTGATTGGATAGCAACGCTTGGCCAATTAGACCACCACCGGAACCACCCCCTAAGGTAATTTTCTGCCTTCCCTTCTTTTTCATGCATATATGCATTCATTCATACATCGAGGACAATGCATGAGATAAGTGTGGGGGTAGGCTTTACTAACATACTAACATAAAAAAAATTTGCTAATATAAAAAAATGTTATAAAAAGGATAATATTTTGACTTATCTTTGAAAGAAATCTAAGTTAGTTTTAAGGATTAGGAAAATCATGATTAGGATTTCTAAAAACTTGGTCAAAATAAATAAATTGTTTAAATTTTAGGTATAGGAGGAGAAATTGAATAATTAATTAGTCTTGATTTTTACCTTAATGAAATGTGCATACCTAATGCATATCTAGGATTCTAAGACGAAGACCTTTGTGCCTCATAAAAAAAAAAGAAGAAAATCACTAATTAAGCTGGATACATGTGCCTCAAGAAGCATAAGTATTCATGCCTAAAGGTGAATAAATAAACTAAAGTCCTTAGTTTTGGGACCTAGCAATGACATAAAAAGAAAAGTTACCTTTATTACTTGATACAATGGAAGAGAAGAGAAGCATACATCGGTGTCACTCTCAACATAGCCCTCTCCCTCACTTACATAAAAATTAAAAAGAAAAGAAAACCTAAACTACAAGAAAGAAGAAAGCCTAAAACCCTAGATTTGGCCCTCTGGCTCGGACGCTCTTCTCGGTTGCACTACAGGGGGTATTTATAGGAGCAGAAGGAGGTAGAGTCCCAGTCGAAGTCGTCCACGAAGGAGGTTCCCTGGATATGACTGGATTGCCGCAGAAACGCGGCTTGGGCCGCGTTTCGCGGCCTTATGGTGGCGGCTGGCCACGCGCTTTGGCGCGTGGCTTCTCCTGGTCCGTCCATCTGGTCGTTCCTTCTGAAAGCTGCATCCTAGCTCTTAATCTTTGGATTTAGATATAACTTGGGAATCAAGTTACCTAGATCCCAAATCTTTTATCCACGAATTTGTGATCTTAAATTCTCCTTCTTTGGCTTTTATCCTCATCTGCAAGTTTTTAGGGTTGAATAGAAGTCTATCCTTCCCTCTTCTTAATATTTGCAACTTTGGCCCTTGTGTATTTGCAATTTTGACAATTAATATTTGCACTTTTACACTTGGGCTTGAATATGGGCTTTTGGGCTTCTTTTAGGCTTTATTTATTATTAAAATAAGAACTCAAGGCCTGCACACAATAAATCATAAAATATTAGTAAATGTGCATAATTATATGAATAAATATGAAAATGTGATGGTAAATGTCATGATAAAAATGCACTTTTCACTACCAATCACACCCCACACTTATCTTTTTGCTCGTCCTCGAGTAAAAATCAAAGAAAAAGAGAAAGAAAAGAAAAATTAATCTAACCTAACTCACTTTCGTAGGAATCACGGTTGCACTTAGCATGTGCAACAAGCCGTTAAACCCCTAGGTTACCCTAGAGGACGAGTGTTGTCTCGTGAGGGTTTTCAGCAGATTACACCCACAAAATCCATAAAAAGGAAAATATTTGAAATACTTTTGAAAAGAATAAGTAGTCTATAAGTTTTAGGATTATCATTTTATTCATTCTTTAAACTTTAGTCTTTATACAGTAAATTGTTTTCCATTTTAGGTAAGATTTAAAATTGAATTTCTAATATAGTCTTTTTCGTTACCAAAAATCATATGCATCCTTATGAATTTATACTAGGAATTCCTTAACTTGGACTCTCATGCCTCTTTATTATTTATTTATTTATATATACTTTTTTTTGATATGTATAACTCATCTAATTTTCTTTCGTGTAAGTATCAAGGCTTCTTGAGGCCCTCATACCTAATTAATTGACTATTAGATGTGTTAGTACATATATAAGTAATTTTTCCTTAATTTCTTTAGGCTTTCTAATCAATCCATGTAACGAACTTAAAGTCGATGACTCCCAAACCGGTTGGCTTTAGGGCACCAGGTGAGAAAACACCCCGCGGACTCAAATTCGAGTGAACTAGGCCCCAAAACTAAGGACTTTATTTATTCACCTTTAGGCATGAATACTTATGCTTCTTGAGGCACATGTATCCAGCTTAATTAGTGATTTTCTTTTTTTTAATGAGGCACAAAGGTCTTCGTCCTAGAATCCTAGATATGCATTAGGTATGCACATTTCATTAAGGTAAAAATCAAGACTAATTAATTATTCAATTTCTCCTCCTATACCTAAAATTTAAACAATTTATTTATTTTGATCAAGTTTTTAGAAATCCTAATCATAAATTTCCTAATCCTTAAAACTAACTTAGATTTCTTTCAAAAGATAAGTCAAAATATTATCCTTTTTATAACATTTTTTTATATTAGCAAATTTTTGTTATGTTAGTATGTTAGTAAAGCCTACCCCCACACTTATCTCATGCATTGTCCTCAATGTATGAATGAATGCATATATGCATGAAAAAGAAGAAGGGGAGGCAGAAAATTACCTTAGGGGGTGGTTCCGATGGTGGTCTAATTGGGCCAAGCGTTGCTACCCAATCAAGATAATATAGTAGTTCACAGAGGAACCCACCAAAAATTCCCTTGTATAACCCACTAAAATGTATGTATAATTATTTTTAAAATTTTCACCCCATCAAATTTCAAATTTCATAATAAATTTCAGAGTCAATTGCATCAACCTCCTTGTCCCAAAATGGAGTATGAAAAGATGAATTATTGACTTGGACGTGGGAAGTACGGGAACGAATACCGACTCAGGAAAGAAACTTAAATCAAGTAATGGTTTAGGAGTCGGGCTAGGTTCAGGAAGTGGGTCCAAATCAATAAGTTGAAGCTCAAGTCCACAATAATCTTCCACAATGGAATGTGACTCAATATTGGTGATTCAAGTTCAGGAATGATAGGTGCGGGAACTGACTCTAAAATATTACCTAAGTCGGGTAACAAAACAAGAGTCAATAATGATTCAGGAATTTGAACTTGATCACAGATTTGAGAATCTAGGTCACTTATCTCATTCAGCTCAATATCATAAAAATGAGAACTGCCAATTTATCCATGGGACTTTCAAAATTGCACAATTGGTCAAGTTTAATATGATCATCAAAAATGGGTGATTCAAATTCATGATGAATTGGCACAGGATCCAATGTTGACTCGGGAAAAGTAAAATCAGGTGGAGACACCGGAGTCATTATTAAATCAGTAGATAAAATTGAATCACTGGGTGGAAGATCATGATCATATTCATGCTCAAGTTCTATTTCAGGAAAGGAATAACTTGCCAAACTATCAATTGGAGTTTCGGCAAGCTCAAATGATGGTACTGAATTAGAATCTTGTTGTCCAAAGCAACGTGACTCTTCGGCTCTAAGAGAGTGGTCAGCGAAAGCAGAATGGCGGACGGTGAGAACGTAAAGATTGAACCATCATATCTATTTCATGATCACGGGCTAATCTAGCCTGAGTCATGGCTGCAAGCATCCTTTCATAGTTGATAGGTGCATCATGTGTGATTGGACTTGAAAAGATGAAGTGTAATCGTGATGAAGTTGTGAGTCGGTGGACTCACGCATAATCATGTCTGCGATTGATGGTAATTTTTGCTTGGACTCATGCATACTCATCATTTCCTGGATAGATGGTAGTCTATTCTAACTGGGTGGATCTGAGTATGAATCTTGGGAATATTGTGGACAAGGTGGAGACGGAGGACAAGTCGGTTGAAAATTGGACTTGGGGGAAACGAAACCCCATGAACTCTGTGAAGAGTTGAAAGTATGAAAATGATGGTCATAAGATGGGGGGTATGGGTTATATTCATTCGGATAAGACCATTCCGGCACACTAGGTTGATCAAAGTTGTGATATACCGGGTTGGTAATATCCGAAAAATAGTTAGGTGTGTAATATGGATTAAAATTGGAAAAATTATTATTATATGCCATATCACACCAACACAAACAAAGAAAAAGAAAACAAACAAATAAACAAATAAAAAAAAATTCTAACCTAAGTTAGGGTAGACCTATGACCTAGACGAATCCTAACTGGTTAGATTGTCCACGGGAGGTAGGGTGCAGACTTTGACCATAAGTTAATTAGCCTGGTCAGGGCAAGAGTGGTGGGAGGTTTTCCGTCAAAGACGTTCTTAATTAAATAACCACCAACCTTCGGACTTTCAGCCCTCAATCCCCTTCCTAGACACTGAATTGACAGGAGTCAATTTCCAACATCGTTCCCCGTTAGGATAATCTCCTAATTGAGTCCGAGATGTCCCTAGGGCCAACGTCTACTAATTTTAAGTTAGGCTTGAGTTAGTGAGCGCTTGGGATATGATTTTTGGGCTAAGGAAGGGTGATGAAATCCCCACCTTATCTTGTTAATGGGTTATGCCCTTAAAATAAATTTGTGCAAGTGTACAAAATATGTAAATAAGATTCACTCAAAGCATCAACCAAGAGATGAGTCCAATTCTACATGCAATGCAAACGTACCTTGCTCCAGCAGTCCTCAACAGTAAAAATAAAGGAATTGAAAAGACACGTGCCTAATATGCAAACATCTAATCAATTTTTATCTTTAACACAAGTATTTTACTGTTGATTAATTAGCAGTAAGCAAGGTTATCATAGAACAAAGTTTACAGAGCAGTAGACAGATATTGCAATTTGTAGCAACCTGCAAAAAGATGGATCAGAGGGAACTACTCAGGTCGCGGTTTCGCGGCAATTGCCACGTTTCCGCGGCTCTGAAGTAGGCTCTTGTGCTCTGCCTTCGAGGGCAGAGGCAAGAGTTGTTATATGTCCACTTCTGCTGTAAGTTTCCCTGTTCTCCAAACCTGCAAACAGAAAGAATAAAAGAATTAGTTAAAAAAAAAATTATTTTTAGAGAAAAACTTACTGTCCCTCCCCGGCAACGGCGCCAAAATTTTGATTGAGATTTTCCTGCACACAAAATAAAGTATTTTAGATTTAGAACAAAATGTGCAAGTGCTCAATTCGAATCCGCGGTAGCAGTGGCTATGCGGGTCGTGATCCTCAGGGAGGGACTAGCGATAGAAGCGTTTGTAAGTTATCTCTAAAAATTATTTTCTTTAAGTTAACAAAAAGAATAGTTAAATTTAAGTAGGAAGAAGGCGGTAGATTATGAAGATGGAGGATTAGAGGTGATATTTTAATGAGATGAGAAAGAAAGAATTGGGAGATGGTGATTTAATCTACAAAAATAAAAGAAAAGAAAAGAAATAACACTAACCTTAGTTTGGTTGAAGAAAAACGTGAAATCCTAACACTTTCTACCTTGCTTTGGAGGCGTTGAACGCATAAACCATAGGATCGATCTCAGTCTCCTGTTCGCATTATATCATCAAGCTTGGGCAAGTATGAAGTGATACGTACCTTGAGGAGGAGAACATCACCATGAAATATCGTTGGCACCCACCAAGATTCGTTATACTTGTGCTTTGGAAATCACTTGCATGCTCATCATAAACCAACAGAGATAAAAATAGAAAAAGAGAAGAAAACAAAAAGGAAAATAAAGCAATGACATAAAAAGAAAAGTTACCTTTATTACTTGATACAATGGAAGAGAAGAGAAGCATACATCGGTGTCACTCTCAACATAGCCCTCTCCCTCACTTACATAAAAATTAAAAAGAAAAAAAACCTAAACTACAAGAAAGAAGAAAGCCTAAAACCCTAGATTTGGCCCTCTGGCTCTGGACGCTCTTCTCGGTTGCACTGTAGGGGGTATTTATAGGAGCAGAAGAAGGTAGAGTCCCAGTCGAAGTCGTCCACGAAGGCGGTTCCCTGGATATGACTGGATTGCCGCGGAAATGCGGCTTGGGCCGCGTTTCCGCGGCCTTATGGTGGCGGCTGGCCACGCGCTTTGGCGTGTGGCTTCTCCTGGTCCGTCCATCTGGTCGTTTCCTTCTGGAAGCTGCATCCTGGCTCTTAATCTTTGGATTTGGATATAACTTGGGAATCAAGTTACCTAAATCCCAAATCTTTTATCCACGAATTTGTGATCTTAAATTCTCCTTCTTTGGCTTTTATCCTCATCTGCAAGTTTTTAGGGTTGAATAGAAGTCTATCCTTCCCTCTTCTTTAATATTGCAACTTTGGCCCTTGTATTTGCAATTTTGACAATTAATATTTGCACTTTTGCACTTGGGCTTGAATATGGGCTTTTGGGCTTCTTTTAGGCTTTATTTATTATTAAAATAAGAACTCAAGGCCTGCACACAATAAATCATAAAATATTAGTAAATGTGCAGAATTATATGAATAAATATGAAAATGTGATCGTAAATGTTATGATAAAAATGCACTTTTTGAAAAGTCACCTTGAGGGGGGGGTGAATAGGTGACAATGCTAATCTGTGAGCTTAATGCGGAATTTAAAAACTTAATGCAATACACACTCAAGTGCTATCAACAAGTGATGCACACAACCAAGCCAAGCAAATATGAATGAGCAATATAAATAGATGCAAGGCACAAAGTAAAGAGAGAGATAGAGAGAGTCAATGGATCAAGCGCAAACAACAAGATATGTTTCGAGGTACCCAGCTCTACATTCCCGCCTTCGACACACGAAGGATTTCCAATCCACTAGCTTGTCCACAAAGGACTCCCACAAAGGGAACCTCCACCGAGGATTTGGGGCAATCACAATACAAGGAGTACCCAACTCCTCTCCTTACAAAGACAACCTCCTCCTTGAGGCACAACTCCAATCCAACAAACAATCACCTCCTCCTTGAGGCAAACTCCCTACCAATACAACAAACTCCCAATCACAAATCAATACAAGGATCACCTCACAACTTGAGGGATACAACCCAAAGCACAAAGCTAAGAAAAGATTGGGTTACAACTTGGTGGTCTAAAACAACAACCACAAACTATATCTTCTCCCATACAAATATCCTATAGATTTAGATAGTAGATTTTTGCTCAAGTGTGGAGAAAACCAAGGGATTTGAAACCAGCAACTCAAAGAAAATCTTTGGGAAATAAATAAAACCAAGATAGAGAAGTTCAATTCAAAAGCTTTTCCCAAAACCCTTTTCTTTGATTTTTCAAACCCTAATGAAAACACCAAAAAGATTGTTCAATTTGAATCCAAAAACTTATTTTGATTGCTGTAAAAACACCAGAGAGAATGGAAAAATTCGCACAAAAAATCTTAGAGAAAAACTCTTGCAAATGGGGTATTTATAGGCAAATCTGGAAACTAGCCGTTGGCTGTAATTTTTGCCAGAATTACCCTGACGGTCGACCGCCCGGTCGACCGCCCAACGGTCAAATTTTGACCCGTTGGCGCTAGCGGTCGACCGCCCGGTCGACCCGAACAAACAGAGAGCAAACTGCTCTCAGTCGGTCGACCGGCCCGGTCGACCAGCCAAAGGTGTAGCCAGCGTGCACGTTTCTGTGCACGTCGGTCGACCCATACGGTCGACCGTCTATAGGTGCGGTCGACCGTACCGGTCGACCGATCAGCCTGGCAGACACCAAAATAGGTCAGAAATCTGGGGGAAATAAATATCCAATAAATTCTTATAAACTACTAAAAATCCCCAAAATAGTTTTGTCAAATTGCATTGATATATAAACATGTGATAAAAGTTTTGACTCAAATATCAAGCAATTAAAACTATTTTTATGTCTTTTCATTTTTACCCAAAACCAAAACAGTTTTCTAAAACTTGGATTCTTGAATGGAAAATACATTTTGTCCAAAACTCTTTCAAGTACAAAAAGTATGAAACACATGAATATCATGTTGAAATATCAAGTTAGAGTATCATGATTTAAATATCATGTTTTTGTATTTGATTCCAAAATATGTTTTGTTAAAATTACCAAAACATAAAACTCATGAAGTAGACTATCAAACTAAGTTTGTTTAAATAGTTGAAGCATGCATGTATATAGAACAAATCATATATACATTAAACCATGTAAACTTGTTTTGATCTATCTATTCATGAAAACCAAGATCGGTAAACCTAAAACGAAAAACCGAAAAACCAATATTCAAAACATGAAACGTGTGTGTTGTGAACTTGAGCTTATCATACTATTCTAATCTTTACAATTAGGATTTAAACCCAGAACTAAACTATGGTACCGAAGTCTTCTTGTAGAGCGCAATCTCCAAGCCGACTCGATCCAAAACTCTTTGATCCACCGAGCAAGTGCTATATATGATCTTTGACGCTTGGGCTCTTGAATCAACATGTGGGTAGCTTCCGAATCATCTTGTTGAAGCTAATCACCAACTAATAACTTGATTAATGATCTGAAACTAAAATCACAAGATTATTAGTACATATAACTACATGAGTTAGTCATCATCAAAACTAGAGTGAAAGGCCTTTGGGCCAACAATCTCCCCTTTTTGATGATGACAAAACTCATGGAGTTATATATGCATGGATTAAGTTAAGCTTCAAAGAAGCTCCCCCTTAACTCATGCATAAACAAATAAAATAATATATGACAATGAAGCTCTCAAATATGTAATGAATATTAAGCATGAAACATGAAACATGCATATCTATGCATAAAAAAGGTTCTAGGTACCAATGAAATGTTTAAAAACACAAACATACTCTAGATACCAATTACAAAACACAATTACAAAACATGTTCTAGATACCAATTAAAATTAAACTAAATTAAACTAAATATATGCAAAACATCAACATGCATATATAATCTCAAAATACTTTCCCCCTTTTTGTCAATCATCAACAAAGGGGTAAAAGCCAAAACAAAACAAAATCTTCTCTCTTTTTAATACAAAGAAACAACCTTTGACAAGGTGTAAAAGCAAAACTAAGTCAACAAATAATGAATCAATGAATCAATGAGGGGTTAAAAACTAGAAAACAATGTTCTCCCCTTTTTGTCTAGAACAAAAACAATAGTCAATTAGGGGTGACAATCAATTAAGGTATTAATTGAAAATATGTCAAAGAATAGTATCTTGATACCAATTGAAAGGAAACAAACAAATAAAATATTGATACCAATTTTAAGTAAAACACATAAAAAAAAATCTTGATACCAATTTGACATAAACCATAATGAATTTTGAATGTCTAAACACAAATATTTTGATACCAATTGTAATTAATTTTCATTTTGAACATTATGATACCAATTTGAAATTTTCAATCATAAAGTAGGGGAGTGGGAATCAAATACCAATTGAAAGAAATAATACAAATTTTCCCCCCCTTTATGAAATACCAATAAAACTATGATAAGACTTGAATTAAGATACCAATTGAAAACTAAATCAATTGAAACAAAGTTGAATCTCAAGCTTATCATCATAAACAAGATTTGTGCTTAAAGATATAGGGATATAGAAAGCACAAATAAAACATCTATATATGTATGTAAGAAATAGATACCAATTGAAATTGATACTATATGAAGTGCAAGCATACATATATGAAACAAACACATATGAGTATACAAAAAAGAAGTCATATGATACCAATTGAAATAACAAAAGTAAGGTCAAGTGTATAACTCATATTCCTAGCCTCCCAATCATGGTTCAAGATTTAAATGATTTTCAATATAAGGTATGCATGAACATGATCTCCCATCCATCCACCCGTAGAAGGTAGGAGTTTTCAAAAATAGATTTGAAAATAGAGTACATTTGAAAATCACTACCAAATGAAGAATAACACAACTAGTTATATGAGATTCTTCAAATAAGGAATAACAAAAATATTTTTCATGAAGACACATGTAAACCACATGGCACTAAAACACTCAAAATCCATATAGCACAATTTATACTCATGAAAACTAAGTCATGAGAAAACATCAACTAAGGTGAGTATACAAGTGTTGTGGGAAACATATCAACATGAAAATGGACAATCAAGCTCAATAATGAGACTATGAAACTCATCAAGATGTGAAATCGTAAATTGAAATCATCTTAAAAAAAATGAAATTCATCCAAATGACTTGAACTTCAAGGCATATGTATGTCATGTACAAACTAAAGTATACATACATATCCTAAACACAATGAGACCACAAAGGTATATGCATGAAGGCACGTGGCTCAAGGATGTATATGTATAATCAATAGTTTGGACAAGATGGACATATACATGAAGTTAAAACGAAATAGGTAAAATGATGAATACAAGTCAAATGCAAGAATCATCAAAACTAGACTATACTGGAACATCTAATGGGTACAAATAGGCATCCAAGCACAAACATATATAAAGGTTTATTTGTGGCCCATTCTATGTACAAGTATATATCCTAGTTTTAATGAAAACTAACATCTAAGCATATATTCAAATCATAAAGCATAAAACGAGTCATAAATCAAGGATATTACAAAAATGGTCATTAAGTAAATCTTCATGCTATAAGAATCATGATATACATAATATCAAAACATCAAAGCATGTGGCAAAAATAAAGATCATAAAACACATCACAATTGTTTAGCTATTATAACACAAGTTCAATTATCAAAACATGAATCATTAAAACAAAGTCATAGTCAATCATATGATTAGCATGACAAAGACATGTGCATTAGATCTATGATTAACATGATAGCTAAAACATAAAGAGAACACAAAATATGGGTCCATATAAACATGGGTGATCTCATAAGCTATACATGCATGTCAATGGTCTAATAAACATGACAAATATCATACTAATAAAACATGAGTCATCAAAATAAAACATCATACAATCATAAACATCCAAATGGTCATAATGCATATGCATGTGCATTAGATCTAGGGCATACATGTTAGTTCTAAACAAGGTGAGAACACTAAATATAGATCCATATGAAACATGGGTGCTCAAGTAACTAAACATGTATAACACTAATCTAACCAACATAACATAAGCATAATGAACAATGAAACAAAACATGCTATGAATAGATGAACATGTAAAAGCATGCAAATAAAAATGGGAGTTAGAGAATGATACCAAAACCCATGAAGGTGCATCTCTAGTTCTCCAAACCAATGGTGGTCCTCCCACCAAATCTCCTTGAGAGTGAAGCATCCAAATGGTTCTCCTTTTAGCTTAGAATGCATCCACCTCAAGGCACCAACACTCTCACGTTATGCGAGAGCCTCCACCTACATCAAACATCAAAGAGGTGGATCTTGGTACCCATTTCTTTGTGGGTCCACGGGGGTTAGTATCTTTTCTAACCCAAACAAGATTAGTTGCTAAATTTTCAACATGTAATCTATCATAGCAAAATCTAGCAAGGTGGCCTTTTCGACCACAATGTGTACACGTGTACACATGAGCATACATGTTATGATTGTGTCCGTGATAAGCATGTGTATGCCGTGTTGGGTGTGCATGCATAGTTGGAACTGTTTCTTGCGAACCAAGGATTCCAAACGAGTGTGATTTAAAGCACATTGGCTCATAGTGGAGCCCAAACAATCAACACTTTTCTTCAAATTATTAATATCATTTTCAATGCTAGAAGATAAAGTGGAGCATGCAATGGAAGTGCTAGAAGTAGAAGCTATGCTAGCATGGCAAACATGAATATCAATATCATTTTGCAAAGATTTATTTTTATTCAAAACCAAACCAATTCTTTAGTAATTGATTCAATATCATTTTTCAAAGTGAGATTTTTTAAAAACAAGATCCAATTTAGAAGATAAAATCTCATTGTGCTTTACAACATCATCACAATCATTTTTGCCTTTAAAACTTCAATCTCATTAAGGGCAAGGTCTAGTTGAGATCTTAGTGAGTCACATTCACTAGTGATCTCTTCCTTCTCTTGTAAAACCAATTCAAAATTAGAGCATAGATCTTTTAATTCATTATTCAAAACAAGATTATCATCTTTCAACAAATTGTGTTTTTCCAACAAATTTTCAAGCTTTTGAGCAAGTTCCATATTTAAAGTTTGAACTTCAAAACATCCATGACAATAGGAACTAGAGCTATCATCTAGAGGGGAATCCGAATGTACCTCAAGGGAGTTCATCCTTGGACCATGAGGCATTGCTCTTCGGACTTTTCTCTTTTAGATCTCCTCGTCTTGTTGATAATCCTTGGAAGCTCGGGAGACGTCAAGATGCTCCAAACTGCAAAAGCCGAATCATAATGATCAAAAATGGGTAAAAGAAATTCATTAAGAGATGCTCTAAGTGCTCTAAGTGCTAATGCATTGGCTTTCTTATGCTTGCTACTATTAGGGAGGGATTCTATGGTGATGGCTTGATAAACTAGATGTCCTAGGTCTTTTAAATGTTTAGTCATATTAGCCTTCCAAGCATCAAGTCTAAAATGGTCAAACATAGGAGGCTAGCCATAAGTGCAAACTAAATGAGTGCAAATAAGCAATGCAAATGAAGATTAGCAAACCAAGATCTCACTCCTAGGTGGTTAAACCTAATATCAGGAGCGCTAGCTCTGATACCAATTGAAAAGTCACCTAGAGGGGGGGTGAATAGGTGACAATGCTAATCTGTGAGCTTAATGCGGAATTTAAAAACTTAATACAATACACACTCAAGTGCTATCGACAAGTGATGCACACAACCAAGCCAAGCAAATATGAATGAGCAATATAAATAGATGCAAGGCACAAAGTAAAGAGAGAGATAGAGAGAGTCAATGGATCAAGCGCAAACAACAAGATATGTTTCGAGGTTCGAGCACCCAGCTCTACATCCCCGCCTTCGACACACGAAGGATTTCCAATCCGCTAGCTTGTCCACAAAGGACTCCCACAAAGGGAACCTCCACCGAGGATTTGGGCAATCACAATACAAGGAGTACCCAACTCCTCTCCTTACAAACACAACCTCCTCCTTGAGGCACAACTCCAATCCAACAAACAATCACCTCCTCCTTGAGGCAAACTCCCTACCAATACAACAAACTCCCAATCACAAATCAATACAAGGATCACCTCACAACTTGAGGGATACAACCCAAAGCACAAAGCTAAGAAAAGATTGGGTTACAACTTGGTGGTCTAAAACAACAACCACAAACTATATCTTCTCCCACACAAATATCCTATAGATTTAGATAGTAGATTTTTGCTCAAGTGTGGAGAAAACCAAGGGATTTGAAACCAGCAACTCAAAGAAAATCTTTGGGAAATAAATAAAACCAAGATAGAGAAGAGAAGTTCAATTCAAAGCTTTTCCCAAAACCCTTTTCTTTGATTTTTCAAACCCTAATGAAAACACCAAAAAGATTGTTCAATTTGAATCCAAAAACTTATTTTGATTGCTGTAAAAACACCAGAGAGAAAGGAAAAATTCGCACAAAAAATCTTAGAGAAAAACTCTTGCAAATGGGGTATTTATAGGCAAATCTGGAAACTAGCCGTTGGCTGTAATTTTTGCCAGAATTACCCTGACGGTCGACCGCCCGGTCGACCGCCCAACGGTCAAATTTTGACCCGTTGGCGCTAGCGGTCGACGCCCGGTCGACCCAAACAAACAGAGAGCAAACTGCTCTCAGTCGGTCGACCGGCCCGGTCGACCGGCCAAAGGTGTAGCCAGCGTGCACGTTTCTGTGCACGTCGGTCGACCCATACGGTCGACCGTCTATAGGTGCGGTCGACCGTACCGGTCGACCGATTAGCCTGGCAGACACCAAAATAGGTCAGAAATCTGGGGAAATAAATATCCAATAAATTCTTATAAACTACTAAAAATCCCCAAAAATAGTTTTGTCAAATTGCATTGATATATAAACATGTGATAAAAGTTTTGACTCAAATATCAAGCAATTAAAACTATTTTTATGTCTTTTCATTTTTACCCAAAACCAAAAACAGTATTTTCTAAAACTTGGATTCTTGAATGGAAAATACATTTTGTCCAAAACTCTTTCAAGTACAAAAAGTATGAAACACATGAATATCATGTTGAAATATCAAGTTAGAGTATCATGATTTAAATATCATGTTTTTGTATTTGATTCCAAAATATGTTTTGTTAAAATTACCAAAACATAAAACTTATGAAGTAGACTATCAAACTAAGTTTGTTTAAATAGTTGAAGCATGCATGTATATAGAACAAATTATATATACATAAACCATGTAAACTTGTTTTGATCTATCTATTCATGAAACCAAGATCGGTTAAACCTAAAACGAAAAACCGAAAAAACCAATATTCAAAACATGAAACGTGTGTGTTGTGAACTTGAGCTTATCATACTATTCTAATCTTTACAATTAGGATCTAAACTCAGAACTAAACTATGGTACCGAAGTCTTCTTGTAGAGCGCAATCTCCAAGCCGACTCGATCCAAAACTCTTTGATCCACCGAGCAAGTGCTATATATGATCTTTGACGCTTGGGCTCTTGAATCAACATGTGGGTAGCTTCCGAATCATCTTGTTGAAGCTAATCACCAACTAATAACTTGATTAATGATCTGAAACTAAAATCACAAGATTATTAGTACATATAACTACATGAGTTAGTCATCATCAAAACTAGAGTGAAAGGCCTTTGGGCCAACACTTTTCACTACCAATCAATGTTCATCTCTGATCATTGTTCTACTCAGGTAATAGACTATATGCTCATGTCCCTGATCATTATTATAGGCTAACAAAGCTCCTAAAGAATGATCCATAGCTCGAACATACATCATCTGACACCAAAGCTGTAAGGATAGGTGGATGCGTGAGGTACCGCTTGATTTCCTCAAATGCTTGTTGGCAAGCATTAACCCAAATGAATAAAACACCCTTCTTCATCAATTTGGTGAAGGGTTAGCATCGTCCTGAGAGATTTGAGATAAATCTCCAGTTATAGGCCAGTCGCCCTTGCAATCCTCTAAGCTCTCTAAGATTCCTTGGAGATTGCATCTCCTGAACAGCGCGGACTTTCTCTGGGTCGTGGTAGATTCCTTTAGATATTACGACAAACCCTAGGAATTTACCGCCAGCTACCCCCAAGAAAAATTTGGTGGGATTTATCTTCAATGATGCACCGGCATGATAGCGAATACTGTCTTCAGATTTGCTATGTGATCGCCTTGGCACGACTTTTCACTGCAATATATCTACGTAGCATTCTACTGTTTTGCGTATATGCTTATAGAAAATTATATTCATAGCTCTCTGAAATGTTACCCTTGGATTATTCAATTCGAAGGGCATCACAGTATAGCAGTACACCCCTAATAGTGTCCTAAAGTATGTATGTTTCTCATCGTTAGGGTACATCTTAATTTGATTGTATCCAGAGAATCAATCCACGAAAGACATCCATTCAAACCCACACGTGTTGTCGATCATGACATCCGTGATTAGAAGGGAAAACTCATCTTTAGGGAAAGCGTCATTTAGATTACGAAAATCAATGCAAACTTGAATCTTCCCATTCTTCTTGGTGATGGGGACGATATTAGCTACCCAATCAGGTGTTGTTCTTCCCTGATGAATTCGAAGTCTATAAGCTTCGTGACTTTCGATTGAATCGCTTTCATTTCTTTAGGCAGAACTGTCATTATTGTTGCTTGACGGGCTTCGCGTCTAGATTAATGTTGAGGCGATGCATAACCACCTGAGGATCAAGCCCATGCATATCCTCGTAGTTCCAAGCGAAGACATCTATATGCTCTCGTACGAGACATTTGAGATCTTCTCTCTCGGGAGGTGATAAGCTTTCATTTATGAAAATGGATTTAGGATTAGCCTTATCTCCCAGATTGATCTGAATTATCCTATCCTCTGTGGGTGGTTCACGTTGTTAAAAGTGAATATCCCAGAGAGCGTTTAGATGTTTGATCCAGGGATCTGTATCTGACTGAATCATTTCTTTATTTTCATCTTTCGGGTGGCTTGTTGAAAATATGTTTACCGAAAGTTCTTTGAAGATGTTGCCGACACTGACATCTGACTCCCATGATGACGTACTTGATAAGTGGTTATGATATAATGACTCTTCAAACTCAGAGACTGACGGGATTAGAGTTGACACATAGCCCAACCTCCTACGAGTTCGATGATAATAATCAGGGGCTTTCCCTTTTGGACGAAGAATCAAAGCAGTGTTCTCCTTCCTTTGCCGAAGTTCATGCCATGACCACTTGTTAAGTCATACCCCATATTTTTCATCATTCTAAGTACATTTGACTCGTAATAAGAGATTTGAGGAAGTTCAGTCTCGCTTTTTGGATCTTCGCAAGTCATTTGTTTAGACTAAACTCTTCCGAAAAGGATCAGTTTTTGACCTTTGTGTCTTGCTGGGACCTCGAAGAAAGATCCTTGTTCATCACTAACGCTTTGCTTTGATATACCATGAGAAATGATCTCACCGGTACATACAATAATGTCAGAGCATCTATTGCTGACTAGGGTCATCATCTACATCGGTACTAGTATCTGATGGCATGGAATCTGAAGCAAACACAGAAAAGTAAGCCAAATCTAACTCTTCATTAATATACCACTCGCCTACATCATTGGTGGTGTTATTGACATCGAGCTTATTAACGCTCATTACAAGTGGATTCAGCTTCCAAAGACATTCTTCTTCTACCTCTGGCTCACATCAGCTTCGTTACCAGAGTCTAGTTCCTTTGGCTGGGGACTCTCGTCTGCTCTAGAGAATCCTGATACAGGAGGGAGTCCGTGATGTAGTTCTCCACCCCCTTGAACGGATGCCTTTCAGCGATCAATGTTATGACTTATCCATCTCTGTCAACATACTTCATGACTTGATGGAGAGTAGAAAGGACGATGGAGTTGCGATGAATACATGGTTGTCCCAACAACAAATTATATGAAGTATCGGCGTCAATAACATAGCACGTCATCTCGAATCTTAGGTCGCGGATCTGATATTTAAGTTTAATCTTTCCCATTGGGCGCGTACTATTAGTGGTGAAGCCGTAAATGGTAGTTTGAGTGGCACTCAATCAGTGAGTGGGGATTCCCAAGTGCTGCATGACTCGGTGGGGCATGATGCTCAGCGCGGATCCTGGATCCACCTGAATGCGGCTCACTTCAGAGGATCCAATATACCCTATGAAGTACAGGGGCCTGTCATATTTCTCTTTAACCTGCATGTCATCTGGAGTTAAGTTTATGCAGGGAATATGTTGAAAGGCATGGAGGCAGTTTTCTTCGTCTTCCACCTCTGGTTCAGCCAGAGTCCGAACCATAAAGACCTCAGCATTTCCTAAAACTTCTCTCAGAGCTTCCTTGTTGACTTTGTGTAATACCCCGTTCCCGGAATACGTACTTAGTTGCGTATTCAGATTTTCGATCGTATTTTTCGATTTGTTTTCCTGTATTTATTCTGTATTATGAATTCCTTGTATGATTGTTTTGTCTTGGAATTGGATTCGTGGATTCGGAGTCAGCCCTAGTCTGAACCGAAGATCCGGTTATAGTATATTATTCGATTTGGTCTTTCCGGTGATTAGATTTGACCGATTTCAGTTTCAAATATTATTTTCCAATATATTAGATTTTCTGTGATTTTCTGGATTTTTCTTGAATTAAATTGAATTTCTTCAAAACGGTATCGGCCAGTGCCGCTGACCAATTCCTAGATTTTTAATTCTCAAACAGTTTGGAATTTCATGATGGTCCTTTAGGCATTATTCCTTAGAATCCTATTTTCTACTTACATTCTTTTTCTGAGGATTTTATGATTTTATGAAAATTCCATCGGAGTCGGTAGGTAACTGATTCCGGGATTTTTAGTTTTAAAACTATAAAGTATTTCTTAAAAAGGATTTCACTATGAGTCTTCATATATTATTATTGATTTTTGGGTAAATTTGCGAGTCATTCCGAGATACTTGAATTTCGGACGATTCCGGTTTTTTCCGAATTGTTTTCCGTATTCTCGACTTGAACCCGGGTATCTGTATTTTCAACAGTTTCATTTTGAGTCCAAGAGAAAATATCTTCTCTTTATCATTTCTTTTCCATTTTTCCTTTTCCCTTATTTCTTTCCTTCCTCCACAATCCACAAGAATTCCAATTTCCAAAATTCCAACAATTCCAAAATTCTATTTTCTTCCAACAACTTCCACTCACTTCCTCATTAAAGCCCCTCTTTCTCTCTCTCTTCCATGGCCGGCCAAGTGGCCAAGAGAAGGGACACCTCATCCTTCCCCATTTGCACAAAACCCCCTCTCATCTACTCTAATTTCACCTCCTTCACAAATTCCAAATCATATATAAACATTTCTTTACAATTCCATCTCCTTTTTCTTCACTTCCACAAAGAAATCCCCTTCACCAAGATCCCTCCTCCATCTCAACTCAACCACCAACTTCAAGAGCTTCATCTAGGGCATCATCAAGGTCTTCATCTTCAACCTCCATCTCCCAAAGCAACACCAAGATCATCTTCTCCATCTCAAGCGACAACTACTTTTGGATTGAGGCCATCATCTCCACCTTGGGATCCTTTCGAGTACATCGAGTCTCAATTAAACCATTCAAAGTGAGTATTTTTACTCACCAAGACTTGATCAATTCCTATTGTACTTGTACCTTCATATCTTGTACACCTATGACATCAAAATCACATTTTTTGACCATCAAACCCAACCACCAGATTCAGTTCTGTATTCTGTATTCGACCACGATTAGTCGACTTAACCTAGAACCTAATCGACTTGAACCCTTAAATTGAAACGTAATCTTCTCTGGAACACAGTTTTAGTCGACTCATCTTAATTATTAGTCGACTATAAATTACTGTTAGTCGACTACTCTTTTACTCCAGTCGACTCCTGAAACAAAAACCCAACTTTCTGTAACTTTGATTCTAGTCGACTTAGCTTAGATTATTAGTCGACTGTAGACCCCTAGTCGACTACCCTTTTTACCCTAGTCGACTTACCCTTTCCTGAACCAAAACCTTAACTCTCTGTATCACAGATCTAGTCGACTTAAGTATCCGTTAGTCGACTTGTATTCCCTATTAGTCGACTACATATTCCACCTAGTCGACTAACCTTTCTCCGAATCAGAAACCCAACTCTCTGTTACACAGTTTTAGTCGACTAGACCCTACTGTTAGTCGACTAACCCCTCTATGGTCGACTACTCCCTTGACCCTAGTCGACTAACTTTGGCTGTCTGTTACAGTTAATTACTATCTTAAATGTGGATCTTATGCTCTGGTTATATGTCGGTATATTGTACTTCATGACCTATTACTTGAAGTATATCATCTCTTGTCACTTCATATTACCATATTTATGTATTGCCATGCAACTGCTTGTTTCATTTTTATACTTGTACTCTGCCTGTGATATTCTTACTCCCTATCGTATACCATGCGTGGCAGACCCTTCGAGGTCGTTGAATTCTGTGTCGCTTCTATGTTTACACTTGCCATGTCCTTACTTCAGACTTGTTAATTTCATGTTTCCTTTTAACACATGTATATCACCTAACATCCAGTGTGTTATCCCATGACCACCTGGCATGCCACTACCTTGCTAGACCCTCTTGTTATGTCATGACTGACCCGGCCTACTATTAATCCATTGTTATGTTTTATTGCTTGTTATATATCACCACCTTGTCATGCTATCTTTTAAAACCAAGCATGATACACTTGACCTTGAAATTATTATGTTTACGGGGATCCTGTCTTGTTTTATGGAACTAAGTGCCACACCATACACGGTGGGGGCCACCTCTAGAATCCATCCCTCAGAACAAAGTGCCACATTGAACAAAGTGCCACACCTCACGGTGGGGGCCACCTCTTGAATCTGTGGGGGCCACCTCTTGAATCTGTTGGGCTATTAATGTTATGACTGTTTATTCCC
Organism: Agave tequilana; assembly: GCA_038442645.1. Lineage (NCBI taxonomy): Eukaryota > Viridiplantae > Streptophyta > Magnoliopsida > Asparagales > Asparagaceae > Agave > Agave tequilana. The sequence continues at coordinate 19,894 of JAVJIF010023707.1, forward strand.
GTAATATGATAATTATGTTAATAAGCTACAACTTGTATGGGGTATGGGAGGAAGTGATAGATGCCGGAATGATACCTTGCTTATAGTGATGGATTAAAAATACTGGTGCAAGTGAATAGTGGGACTTTGGGCCCATACTGATTACTGTTAGGGGACTTTGGGCCTCCAAACCGGTTCCAGGTGTATGGAACTACTATAAGAAGCTCTATCAGTTCTCTATCTACTTCCGGTAACGACCCTCGACTTTCTTATATATGGATGTATGTGGGTTGGCTGTACACCAGGTCACATACCGAGATATATGGGTTAGACGAGTAATAATAATAATAGATACTTGTTATGACCCCTGTTAGGGTGACTGTTATGACTTCATTTATGTACTCCGGTCCTGTCTATTCCTTGTTCCTGTTTTGGATTCATGTTGTTCTTGCTATGCATTCCCGTTTTGACTATCATATGATTTGCAACTCTGATTCTATACGCTTGGATTTCTGTGGCATGAGATAAAGGTATCTATATGAGGGTTTCCTTGTTTGGATTATTCCTTCGATGTACTAGTCTCATGGGACCGTGACTTAAGCGTATACAATCACTTTTGCTTGTAATTAGCTTTATCTTGTATTTCCTGTTTTACGATTATGTTATACCCGTCCTTATATTACTCTCGTGTTCTAATCCTCTATTCTTATTTCTTTGCCACTTGGCATGTAGCCTGTTCATCATTGGGAGGTCCTGACTCCCTGGGGTTTGTATGTTCAGGTTTAGAAGCTGGATCGAAGTGGAGCTGTCCACAGTAGATCGAGCTTTCCTTATTGAGCAGGCAGCCTAACTCCAGTTCCTTGTACCTGACTTCTTTTGACTCACGGGATCTTCATCCTACTCGTGAGCATTTTTGTGTTTATCTTGTATATTTTACTTTTGGACTAGTATGTGATAAAAGACATATGTAATATGTATAGTTTATCATATCCGTGATGGCTTTGTATTTGTACTTTTATGTTGGCATGTGTGTGTATACCACGCTTTGTGTTGTACTCTGATTCCTTGCTTGTACTAAATGCTTAGCGTATATACGTGGGGGCATTTTCTGACCTACGTGTATACGTCGCAGTGACGTCCCCGTATCCGTGGAATGGGGGCGTTACACTTTGGTAGTATCAAGAGCTCATAAAGGGTGATCCTGGTTGGGATATTGGCCAATTGAGCCAAGACATCAAAGTCGTAAGGTCTCGATGATCCTTCCGCTTTGTCCTTTGGGGGAGCCTTAGCATACCGAAGCCCCTTTTACTTCTCTACATGTTGCTTCGTGGATTGCTTGGTTGGCTTTGGGGTGGGTTTAGGTGGATTTGTCACCATTTCATCATACTTCATCAAGTACAAGCGTGAGTCCTATAACAAGGTATCGAACCTATGGATCTATTCTATTCCTATTTTTGTATAATAACTTAGAGCGAGTCCCTAAACACGGGCAATGCGTTCGGTTCTGCGGCAAGGACAATTGTCTCCTCCTCCAAATTAGTTAGTGAGGGGACATCAGTTTTCGCTTCCCGAGAGGAAGCACGCACCACATTACAAGGAGAGGCTTTTGCTTTGCCTTTGGACTTTCTGTTGATAATAGTAGTCCATTGTTGGACTTCCACGAGGTCAGGATGAGCCCACATGATCTCTCCCTGAGGAATAGGGATAGGTACGAGACCTTTATCCCATTAGTGATGAGGATCTGTATTGATCATCCTTAGTTCCCCTTTCGGAATGGGAACTACTCCAGCTGGCATTGGAGGCTGTACTCTGAACTGAAGGAAAGACGTCATATTGGATGTCACTTTCTTCTGCTCCAGGCGGAGCTTGAGCACCTTCGCATTAATCAAAGCTTGGAGAATATCTTTGAAAAGATAACAGCTTTTGGTAGGGTGCCCCAGCAATAATTGGGATTATCAGTCTTGCCTACCTCCTCATGATACCTAGCCTCAGGAAGTTTCAATCTGTTGCTTGGTTGAGTAACTTGAACAACGAATTAACATGCTCGTCCTTGAAGGAGTACTGCTTGTTGGCGCACGACTGACTCGAAGAGCTACCCCCTCTAGATGGTTGCGGTTTAGAGGGAGACTTCATCTCTATCACCAGTGTGTCCTTTCTTTTTGCTTGGAAAGATGCTTTGGGCACGTCTTGTCGGCTTTTCGGGTCTGAGCTTATTTTCTTCTACCTTAACCCTAGCGATGATCTCTTTTGCCTGTTCACCTTGTTCGACCAACTGCTTCCAAGTACAGCTTTCAACTATTCCTATATGAGCTAGGAGTGAGATTTGCAAATTATGACGGCATGTTTTCACCAGGGTGGCCTGGGTCATACCGCTAGAACATCAGAGAACCATATTTCAAAATCTCTCCACAAAAGCTTTAACCGGCTCTCATTTTCGTTGCCTTGTCACCAGGAGAGTTGGCATGGTAATCTCCAAGTCATCTTCGAAGAAGCGGGTAAGGAAAAGCTTCTCCAGATCACCCCAGTTCTTGATGGAGCCTTCTGGGAGCTTCATGAACCATTCAAAAGCAATCCCTTTAAGGGTGCCAATGAATAAGCGTGCCAGGATGGCAATATTTGATACTACATTCCTTGTCAGGGACTTGAAGTAGTATATGTGTTGGTTCGGTGAGCCTTGCTGTCGAAGGCCTGGAGGGTCAGAGCTTTGAATAGGAGGGTATGGGACAAGATCCCTCTCCGCCGAGTATGGCCGGACCACTCTTACTTCTTGGAGACATTTTCGATTACCAAGGGCTTCAAGGCACTGTTCCAGTTTACTCATCCTTTTGGAATGGGTGCTTCCATTCTCTGAATTGCCTCCTTCTTCAGATGGAGGCTTGGAAGACTCGGAAATGGAATAGTCCTCCTTTTCGGTATGTGCCGAGGATGAGCTTTCTTCTTCTTTCCATTTGCCTTTGGACTTCTTGGAAGGAGTCTTGGCCTTCGGCTTCTTCTTTTTGTCCTCAAGCAATTGTGAAAGCATCTGTTTGAAGCTTTCGATAGATTCTTGTTAAGCACGAATCATATCTAGTTGCATCCTCTGAGCCCGGGCTTGTTGTTCAAAGGGTCTGGCCATTTCTTCAGGAGTGCTTGCCATATAAGCAAAAGCTTCTTTCTCTACAGAAGAGTTCGAGGCCTGTGATTCTGCGATGGCAGAGTGTGACTCACTTACTTCAATGCCCCAGGCTAGGGCACTATAGCCCACTGGGGCTCTTACGCCAGTACACTCCTTCTGGTTTGGTGTTAGACTCGTCAGAGCTGACTATTGGCTGCTTCCCCTTAGTTTTGCTTGGCGTAGTATTTGGACCCACCACATTCATAGTAACTTCAGGGTACTCTGCATCATAGAAAGTTCTCCTTGTGCTGGAGATACGCCTTTTGGCCAAGCGAGAGATTGATGTAGATGATAACCATTTGATCACCGACTCTTTGCAGTGGCATTCAAATAGCACCACTGGGATGAGTCGTTCACAGCAGCATAGTGGAGTGATTTCATTAACACTCCTCTTCTTTGTCAAGTAATCCCTTAGATATGTTGGAAGGAGATCGAAGAGACCAACCTCCAGTCTCTAAGGACAAGGACTTTTTAGCTCCCTTCTGACTCTAGCTGTTAGAGAATGAATGTTAACCATGCGTCGCAACTCCAAGACGCAAATCTCAGGGGCGCAGGGTTCAGAGATGCGGAGTTCAAATTTTGTAGAACAGATGCGGTTCTCGCATTTTGGCTTTGAGACATGTGTCTCGTGCCTCTGCTAATAATAGACGCAGACCTCGCGATACTAATATTCGCGTTTGTCTGGTGACACTTGAGAGACATGGACTTTATGGGTCCCGCGTTCTGGCATAGAGACGTAGATCTCGTATCTCTGAGAAGAAACACGGACTTCGCGTTGCTGTACGTCGTACCTGTGAGGTAGGGCCTCAGAAATGCGAGCCTCATGAGCTCTATGCTTTGGTATCCAGACGCGGACTTCACGCATCTCATGCTATTTAGAAGGGACGCAGGCTTGAGCCTCACGTCCTGTATCTGCTGGACAGATGGCCCATCCAACTTCTTCCATCTGTTGTCAACATGCACAATGCCTTTGTCGATGTTCAGCATTCTGGTTACACTTCACGGTTATTGGGGACCTCCAGTAACCTGGAGTGGAAGAGGAGGGGTGTGGCAAGATTGGCTGATAGGTAGTGAAAAATGCATAATTGTCATCATATATACCATCGCATTTGCACATTTATTCATATTATAATGCACATTTATTAATATTTCTTTGTTTAATATGTGCAGGCCTCAAATTATCAAGTTAATAAAGAATAAAGCTTAAAGAGCCCAAAAGCCCAGATCCAAGCCCATGTTTGAAGCCCAGGTGAAGAAGTGCAAATACAAAGATTCAAAATGCAAATACAAGGGCTAAAAGTTGCAAATATCAGAAATTAGGGTTGGATAGACTTCTATCAAACCCTAAACACCTGCAGGATGAAGATAAAAGGCCAAGATAGAGAGGAATTTCGTGGAGAAAGGATTTGAAGAAATCTGGATTAAGGGTAACTTGATTACCAAGTTATCTCAAAAATCCAGATTAAAAGGCCAGGATCACACTTCTAGAAGTAATCGCCCACATGGACGGACTAGGAGAGGCCACGCGCCAAAGCGCGTGGCCAACAGAGCCAGGATTGCCGCGTAGGCGCGGCAAAAGCCGTGGGAACGCGGCATTTTAGATAGGGACGGATACCAGGTTTCGTGGTGATGTTTATCCGGGACTCCTCTACATTCTGCACTATAAATATCAGAGCATTCGCAACATGGAGGGGCATGCAGAGACAAATTAGGGTTTTCTTTAGCTATTTTTAAATTTCTGCGAAAGTTGTAATTTTTATTCATGCTCGTTGTGGAGAAGGAGACGATTGTGTAACCTGCAGTTCATCGAAATAAAAGGTCACTCTTTTGTTCTCTGTTTAATTTCTGCACTTTATTTTATTTCTTTTGTCATCTCTCTCGTGTTTTAATCTTCGATCTTTTCTTGTTTTCTTTTTTTCTTTCTTTTGCAATCTTTCTCATAAAAATAAAAAAATAAATATTGAAAAGATAAAAATAATTATGAAGAACTAATCCTCCTAGTGGTTTGCTGAGATTCTTGAAGCAACCCTAGAAGCAATTAAAACTTGATCCGATTAATGAACATCACTAGAAACCCTAGGTTTAAAAGGCAACTAATTCTAGAAGATTAAAAAATACTTAAAATTCTTAATCTAGGCTACATGATAAAAAGACTTTTCATGACTTCAACTTAAGAACTAGGACAGCATAAGTTGGGATTCGTCTTCTATTAGGCTGTACCTAGATGTTAGGAGGAACCATAGTTAGGTTTTTGAGTAATGTAACTTAGTTAGAATCGTGTATTAATTTCTCTTGCTTGATATAATTGCAATAACCTAGGGTGAGTCATATCAATCTTAAGATGAAGATCAAGCTCTTTAATTTGCAATAGGGTTGTGGTAGAAGATCAGCAAAACCACGTTTTTAATCTCATATTTTCATCACAAATCTAATATTTTTCTTCTTACTTGAAGCATACAAGGGAATCGGCCGAAAAGCTTGCATCGCATCCTTCCCTGAGGATCACGACCCGCTCAAGCCCTTGCTACAGCGAATTCACATTGAGACTAAGCATATCTGAACTTTATTTTTAATCTCAATCAAATTTTGGCGCCGTTGCCGGGGAAGGAACGGCACGATTTCTTTGTTCTAATCATTCTTTCTTTTCTGTTGCAGGTACAGAGAACAGAAAGCAGAAACAGAGCAGCAGAAGACACATATTGCTATCCAGTGCCTCTGCCCTCGAAGGCAGAGCACTTGGACCTACAAGTTTGCCGCGAATCCACGGCAAAAGCCGCGAATCCGCGGCAATTGTAGCTCACTACTAAAGGATTTTTCTGCAGGTTGCTCTGCAGTGCAAAAAAATATTTTCTGCTGTGTTATTTCCTCTCTGTAATCACTCTGCAACTGTTAATAATTAACATTAACCTATTTGTTGAAAAAAAAAAAAAAAAAAATTTTAGACTCTTGCATTTTAGGGCACGTGTCTATTTTAATTCTTTTATTCTGTTGAAGAGTGCTGGCGACAAGGTACGTTTGCATAGCATATAGATTAGGAAGCACTCTTGTTTGTTTACCGCTTTCTTGAGTGATTACTTTTCTACCTCTTTACACGTACACTAATCCATTTTAAGGGCATAACCCATAACAAAGATAAGGTGGGGATTTCATCACCCTTCCTTGGCCCACAAATCATACCAGTCACACTCACAACCCTAACCCTAATTAAAACTTGACTAGACGTTGGCCCTAAGGTAACTCGGACTCAATAGGAGATTGACCGAAGAAGGAAAGTTGTTCGAAATTAACCCTTACCAAATCGGTGTCTAGCGAAGGGATTGAGGGCCGAAAGCCCGAAGAACGGTGGTTATTTAATTAAGGAACGTCTCCGACGGAAAACCTCCCACCGGTCTTGCCCTGAACTGGCCGATTAGCTCGTGGTTGACGTCGACAATAGACCTCCTAAGGACAGTCTAAAGTTAGGAGTCGTCTAGGTCAAGGATAACCCTAGAATAGGATTTTTGTTTGTTTTTCTTTTTCTTTTTGATTGATTGGGTGAACTTGTTTGCTGATTGTGCATGACCGCTTGGTCGAGAGACCCACTCACATCCAGGCTAACTAGAACTAGTTCACCACCCGAGCTCAAGCCCGACTCACACATGGCACAACAACAGTCACTCCAAGATAGGTTCTATCCTATTAGAACCTCTCTTCCTTCTTGCATCCAGCTCACTATCGAAAGTGTTGACCCATATGAACTCAAGCCACAATACATCAACACTCTTCCCAAATTTCACGGACTTGAATCTGAGGATGCATACTTCTTCATAAGGGAATTTGAAGAAGTATGTCAAATGATGAATATGCCTAAGTTAGGAGACGATGCTATCAAACTTAGGTTTATCCCCTTTGCTTTGAAGGATTTAGCAAAGAAATGGCTCTACAGTCTAGAGGCCGGTTCTATATCTTCTTGGGATAATTTCATTAAGGCCTTCTTAAAGAAATTTTATCCCGTTCACAAGACTGCACTGATTAGGAAGAATATCCTCCAGTTTAAGCAAACAGCCAATGAACCTTTTTGGAAATACTTCGAGCGTTTTAAGGATCTCCTTGCCCAATGTCCTCACCATGGGATAGAGAAATGGCGACTTTGCCAAGTTCTCTATGATGGATTAGATTATTCTACTAAAACACTGTTAGAATCCATGTGTCAAGGAGGATTTCTGCAAAAGAATGAAGATGAAGGATGGACATTGTTTGAGGAATTAGCTGAAAAATCCATCCAATGGGACCCTACTCCTGAAAAATCTAGGACTAATGACCCTACTTCTTCTAAAGGAGGTATCCATTCCATTGAGGCCAACGTAGCAACCGATGCTAAGTTAGCTGCTGTTATGCGTAGACTAGAGGCTCTTGAAACTAAAGAGCCAGTCTCTGTGAACCAAGTCAGCCCAACATCTTCGGCGGGCTGTACTTATTGTCAAGATATGAACCATGTGTTCGAGGAATGTCCTGTTTTCATCGCGCATCAAAGCTTGCCCGAACATACGAGTGCGGCCTTCACAAGGCCCGCCAACAATCCTTATGCACCCACCTACAATCCCGGTTGGAGAAACCATCCCAATTTCTCATGGGGCCCAAGTAACAATGAGCAGATTAGGCCCAAATTCTCCAACAATTTCCAAAATCCGCCCTATCAGCAAGGTTTTCCCAGTCAAAATCAGCCACCTTCTTTCCAATATTCACAAATGGAAACAAGGATGTCCAACATGGAAAGGAAGATGGACACCCTAGTTAAAAGCCAAGACACGCTGGCTCAAGCCCTAAGTAGGATAGAGATCCAATTGAGCCAGCAAGAGAGACAAAGGGGTACCCTACCGAGTCAACCATTGCCTAACCCTAGGAATCCTAGGCCAGCCAATGAGGCTCAAGACCCAAATCAGTGTCATATGGTCCATACACTCAGATCGGGGAAACAAGTTGATAATCAAGTATCCATGCCCTTGGATCCATCCATGCCATCCATTCCATCTAGCTCCACTCCTTCTCCATCCAGTCCCAAGGAAACTGAAGCTGAAAAGTCAGCAGATCAGTTGCACCAGCCTATAGCTCCATTTCCAAATAGGCTTAGAAGCAACAACAATGCACACATGGAGAAATTATTAGAGGTGTTCAATCAAGTTAGGCTCAACATTCCACTTCTTGATGCAATCCAACAGGTCCCTAGTTATGCCAAATTTATTAAGGACATGTGCACCAAGAAAAGAAAGACTAATGTGCCTAAGAAGGTTTTTCTAGCCACTAACATTAGTGAGCTACTGTCCAACCAGATCCCTATCAAGTATAAGGACCCAGGTTGCCCCACCATTTCTTGCACCATAGGTCGAGCCGAAATCAATCGAGCACTCCTCGATTTAGGAGCCAGCATCAATTTGCTCCCTTTCTCCGTGTATCAACAACTTGGATTAGGTGAACTCAACCCGACCCAAGTTACTATTCAGTTGGCTGACCGCTCTATCAAAGTTCCAAAGGGAGAGATCAATGACGTTCTCATACGGGTTGGAGAATTCATTTACCCGGTCGATTTCATTGTCTTAGAGACACAACCTGTGTCTAATCCTAGGTCCCAAACTCCCGTTATCTTAGGAAGACCGTTCCTAGCAACCGCTAATGCAATTATAAATTGTAGAAACGGTTCCATGAGACTGACTTTTGGGGATATGACCAAGGAAGTCAATGTTTTCAACCTAGGTAAGCATCCCTACGATGTGACCGACCAACCCTTTGAGGTTAACTCCATTGAGAACATGACGAGTGAGCATAATGATGAGATCATATTTGAGTCAGAGGAAGAGGAAGAGTTAGAAACAAGTGATATCAGTCTTGATGAGATCGAATGGGAATCAAATCTGAGTTCGATAGAAATGGGAGATTCTAGCATCACACCGCCACCCATTGAGCCAACTCCTTCTTTGGAGTTAAAAGCCTTGCCCAAACATCTTAAGTACGCCTACCTAGGTGAACAAGAGACGTTACCGGTCATAGTTGCATCTAATTTGACCAATAGGCAAGAGGAGGACCTGCTGGCAACCCTTAGGAGACATAGGGAAGCCATTGGTTGGACTATGGCAGATATTAAGGGACTGAGCCCTACGATAGTCCAGCATCGTATTCATCTTGAGGAAGGGACTAGACCGAAAAGGGATCCACAGCGTAGACTAAACCCACTTATGCAGGAGGCTGTACAAGCCGAGATAGTAAAACTGTTAGATAATGGGATAATTTATTCCATTTCTGATAGCGAATGGGTGAGCCCAATGCACGTGGTCCCTAAGAAGTCTAGCTTTACTGTGGTAGAGAACGACAAACATGAGTTAGTGCAAACACGATTGCCTACCAAGGTGAGAGTATGCATAGACTACCGTAAGTTGAATGCAGCCACTAGGAAAGATCATTTTCCCCTCCCTTTCATCGATCAAATGTTGGAAAGATTAGCAGGTCATGAGTATTACTGCTTTTTGGATGGGTATTCAGGGTATAACCAAATCCCTATAGCCCCGGAGGATCAAGAGAAAACAACGTTCACGTGTCCATTTGGGACATTTGCTTACCGTCGAATGCCTTTCGACCTATGCAATGCCCCCGCCACATTCCAACGTTGTATGTTAAGCTTGTTTTCTGATATGGTCGAGCGTTTCCTAGAGATTTTCATGGACGACTTCTCAGTCTATGGAAATTCATTTGACCAGTGTCTCCATCATTTGGAGCTAGTGCTGAGTAGGTGCACCGAGAAGAACTTGACCCTCAATTGGGAAAAGTGTCACTTCATGGTGCAACAAGGGATTGTCCTAGGTCATGAGATATCTAGGGAAGGGATTAAGGTAGACAAGGCCAAAGTGGAAATCATTGCGAAACTTCCACTTTCTCGATGCGTGAAGGACATTCGATCCTTTTTAGGACACGCCGGATTTTATCGTAGGTTCATTAAGGACTTTAGCAAAATTGCTAGACCCCTTACAAACCTTCTAGCTAAGGACGTGTCCTTCATCTTTGATGATAGGTGCCATAGTGCTTGGGAGAAATTGAAAGTGGAACTTATATCTGCCCCTATCATCTCACCTCCGGACTGGTCCAAGCCTTTTGAGATCATGTGTGACGCTTCTGATTTTGCGATAGGTGCTGTCTTAGGACAGCGTAAGGACAATAAGCAGCACGTGATCTACTATTCGAGTAGAACGCTTAATGAGGCCCAAATGAACTATACTACCACCGAGAAGGAATTCTTGGCAGTAGTGTTCGCTTTGGAGAAATTCCGTCCATACCTACTTGGGACTAAGACCACGATCTTCACTGACCATTCTGCTTTGCGATACCTTATGCTTAAGAAAGATGCGAAGGCCCGACTCATTCGTTGGATCCTTCTACTTCAAGAATTTGATCTCGAAATTCGAGATAAAAAAGGTGTCGAAAATGTTGTAGCTGACCATCTCTCTCGTGTGCCCAACGCACCTTCTGTCGAGCTGCCCATCAATGACAATTTTCCCGATGAGCAACTTCTAGCCATCTCTAAGGAACCTGGTTTGCTGAAATAGTAAATTACTTAGTCACAAACCAAACACCACCTAGTTGGTCCAAACAGGATAGATACCGATTCTTGTCTCAAGTTCGGTATTACATGTGGGAAGATCCTTATCTTTTCAAATACTGTAGCGACCAAATCATTAGGAGATGTGTCCCCGACGAGGAGACTAGAAGTGTCCTAGATTTTTGTCATGAATTCGCTTGCGGTGGACATTTTGGTCCCCGCAAAACTGCCGAGAAAATTCTGCAATGTGGCTTTTATTGGCCAACTGTGTTTAGAGATGCATTTGAGTATTGCAAGACTTGCACAAGATGTCAAATGATAGGAAGAATTTCCAAACGGAATATGATGCCCCTAAATCCCATTCTAGAAGTAGAACTTTTCGATGTTTGGGGCATCGATTTTATGGGACCCTTCCCTAATTCGTTTGGGCACTTATACATCTTGTTGGCCGTAGACTATGTGTCAAAATGGGTAGAAGCTATCCCTTGTAAGACAAATGACAACAAAGTTGTTGTCAAATTCTTGAAGGATAATATCATCTCACGCTTCGGAATCCCTCGAGCCATCATTAGCTACAATGGCACACATTTTTGCAATAGAACTTTTGAAGCTCTTATGCGAAAATATGCCATTACCCACAAGTTGTCTACGCCCTACCATCCTCAAACTAGCGGGCAGGTAGAAGTTTCTAATAGACAAGTCAAGCTCATTTTGGAGAAGACCGTGAATCAGAATAGGAAGGACTGGTCCACCAAACTGGTGGATGCCCTATGGGCATATAGGACTGCCTTTAAGACGATTCTAGGAATGTCTCCCTATAGACTAGTCTTTGGAAAGGCTTGCCACCTTCCTGTCGAGCTAGAGCACCGGGCCCTATGGGCAATTAAGCAGCTAAATTTCGATTTAGATAGAGCCGGTGAGTTTCGGAAATTACAAATTTCTGAACTAGAGGAGTTGAGGAATGATGCATATGATAATGCAAAGATTGCGAAGGATAGAGCTAAGGTGTTTCATGATAAATCCATCACGAGAAAAACTTTTGTCCAAGGACAAAAAGTTTTACTCTACAGCTTTAGACTTCATCTCTTTCCAGGCAAATTGAAGTCAAGATGGACAGGACCATTCATTGTTAAGACGGTGTTTCCACACGGAGCCATAGAGATCTACGATCCCAAAAATGGCAATGCATTCAAGGTAAATGGTCAACGTCTTAAGATATTTTTGGAGTCGGTACCGGAAGTTAATGTGGCCATGGGTCTTTCCGACCCACTGTATCGGTAATTGTATCGTTCTGCCAGTTCATGCATGCATACATTTCATTCATACATTAGGGACAATGCATGAAATAAGTGTGGGGGAAGGATATATAAAATAAAAAAAAAAAATATAAAAAAATAAAAATAAAAAAATATATATAAAAAAAAAAAAAAAATTTTATAAAAAGGACAGTATTTTGACTTATTTTTTGAAAGAAATCTAAGTTAGTTTTAAGGATTAGGAAAATCATGATTAGGATTTCTAAAAACTTGGTCAAAATAAATAAATTGTTTAAATTTTAGGTATAGGAGGAGAATTGAATAAATAATTAGTCTTGATTTTTACCTTAATGAATATTGCATACCTAATGCATATCTAGGATTCTAAGACAAAGACCCTTGTGCCTCATATATAAAAAAAAAAAAAAAAAAAAAAAAAAATCACTAATTAAGCTGGATACATGTGCCTCAAGAAGCATAAGTATTCACGCCTAAAGGTGAATGCAAAAAAAAAAAAAAAAAAAATAAATAAATAAATAAATAAATAAATAAATAAATAAATAAAAAAAATAATACCTTAGTTTTGTGGCCTAGTTCACTCGAATTTGAGTCCGCGGGGTGTTTTCTCACCTGGTGCCCTAAGACCGACCGGTTTGGGAGTCACCGACTTTAAGTTCGCTACATGGGTGGATTAGAAAGTCCGAGGGAACTAAGGAAAAATTACTTATATGTACTAACACATCTAATAATCAATTAGTTAGGTATTAGGGCCTCAAGAAGCCTTGATACTTATACGAAAGAACATTAGATGAGTTATACATGCCAAAAAAAAATATATATATATATATATTAACACATCTAATAAGTCAATTAGTTAGGTATGAGGGCCTCAAGAAGCCTTGATACTTACACGAAAGAAAATTAGATGATGTTATAAACATAATAAAGAGGCATGAGAGTCCAAGTTAAGGAGTTCCTAGTAAAAACAAAAGGATGCATATGATTTTTGGTAACGAAAAAGACTATATTAGAAATTCAATTTTAATTCTTACCTAAAATGGACAACAATTGACTTTATGAAGACTAGGTTTGAGGAATGAATAAAATGAGGATCCTAAAAACTTATAGACTACTTAGTCTCTTCAAATATAATTCAAATACCTCCTTTTTATGGATTTTGTGGGTGTAATCCGCTGAAAACCCTCACGAGACAACACTCGTCCTCTAGGGTAACCTAGAGGTTTAACGGCTTGTTGCACATGCTAAGTGCAACCGTGATTCCTACGAAAGTGAGTTAGCTAGGTTAGATTTTTCTCTTTCCTTTTGATTTTTACTCGAGGACGAGCAAAAAGATAAGTGTGGGGGTGTGATAGGTAGTGAAAAATGCATAATTGTCATCATATATACCATCGCATTTGCACATTTATTCATATTATAATGCACATTTATTAATATTTCTTTATTTAATATGTGCAGGCCTCAAATTATCAAGTTAATAAAGAATAAAGCTTAAAGAGCCCAAAAGCCCAGATCCAAGCCCATGTTTGAAGCCCAGGTGAAGAAGTGCAAATACAAAGATTCAAAATGCAAATACAAGGGCTAAAAGTTGCAAATATCAGAAATTAGGGTTGGATAGACTTCTATCAAACCCTAAACACCTGCAGGATGAAGATAAAAGGCCAAGATAGAGAGGAATTTCGTGGAGAAAGGATTTGAAGAAATCTGGATTAAGGGTAACTTGATTACCAAGTTATCTCGAAAATCCAGATTAAAAGGCCAGGATCACACTTCTAGAAGTAATCGCCCACATGGACGGACCAGGAGAGGCCACGCGCCAAAGCGCGTGGCCAACAGAGCCAGGATTGCCGCGTAGGCGCGGCAAAAGCCGTGGGAACGCGGCATTTTAGATAGGGATGGATACCAGGTTTCGTGGTGATGTTTATCCGGGACTCCTCTACATTCTGCACTATAAATATCAGAGCATTCGCAACATGGAGGGGCATGCAGAGACAAATTAGGGTTTTCTTTAGCTATTTTTAAATTTCTGCGAAAGTTGTAATTTTTATTCATGCTCGTTGTGGAGAAGGAGACGATTGTGTAACCTGCAGTTCATCGAAATAAAAGGTCACTCTTTTGTTCTCTGTTTAATTTCTGCACTTTATTTTATTTCTTTTGTCATCTCTCTCGTGTTTTAATCTTCGATCTTTTCTTGTTTTCTTTTTTTCTTTCTTTTGCAATCTTTCTCATAAAAATAAAAAAATAAATATTGAAAAGATAAAAATAATTATGAAGAACTAATCCTCCTAGTGGTTTGCTGAGATTCTTGAAGCAACCCTAGAAGCAATTAAAACTTGATCCGATTAATGAACATCACTAGAAACCCTAGGTTTAAAAGGCAACTAATTCTAGAAGATTAAAAAATACTTAAAATTCTTAATCTAGGCTACATGATAAAAAGACTTTTCATGACTTCAACTTAAGAACTAGGACAGCATAAGTTGGGATTCGTCTTCTATTAGGCTGTACCTAGATGTTAGGAGGAACCATAGTTAGGTTTTTGAGTAATGTAACTTAGTTAGAATCGTGTATTAATTTCTCTTGCTTGATATAATTGCAATAACCTAGGGTGAGTCATATCAATCTTAAGATGAAGATCAAGCTCTTTAATTTGCAATAGGGTTGTGGTAGAAGATCAGCAAAACCACGTTTTTAATCTCATATTTTCATCACAAATCTAATATTTTTCTTCTTACTTGAAGCATACAAGGGAATCGGCCGAAAAGCTTGCATCGCATCCTTCCCTGAGGATCACGACCCGCTCAAGCCCTTGCTACAGCGGATTCACATTGAGACTAAGCATATCTGAACTTTATTTTTAATCTCAATCATTGGCCTTCAATGACATTGGCCTCGTGGGTCTCGTGGGAGACATTGATGTGGCTAGAAATAGCCCTGTTTACACAAGCCATATTTGGAGAAGTCCCTGAAGAGACTTGAGAGGAGACCCTGTGGTACTGCCGCGCCACCCTAATGCTCTTAGAGCCAGAAGAGAGGAACTGCTCATATTTTGCCTAGTCAAACTCCACGACAAGTGACTCGGTCATTTTTTTCATGAAGGTGATGTCACCTTGCGCCACAACTTGCTCATCAGTGGAGAAAGTAGTCTCCAGCAGAGTAGCCATCTCTTTTATGGGGGGGTAGCTGAAAGTATGTTGCAAATTTTTCTTGAATCAATGAAAAGTTACAACAACTCAAATTCTAACTGTTGACTGATTTTTCCTGCACACAAAAATTAGAATATTAGATTAAGAATAGATCGTGCGAGGAATCAGTTCTAATCCGCGGTAGCAGGGCTATGCGGGTCGTGATCCTCAAGGAGGGACTGCGATGGAAGCGTTAAGCAAGTTATACTCTAAAGCTTTTATTTTTATTAGTTAAATGGTGGTATTTACAATGGGTGGTATTTACAATGGATGGAAGAAAAGAATTGTGGAAGATGTGAATTTAATCTATAAAAAAGAAAAGGAAAGAAACAAAAGAAAAGAAAACTTACTTGAGATTGGTTGAAGAAAGAACGTGAAAACCTTACATGTTCTACCTTGCTTAGGAGGCGTTCCACGAATAGATCATAAGATCGATCTCAATCCCTGTGCACATTATATCGTCAAGCATACTCAAGTACGAAGTGATGCGTAGCTTGGAGGAGACGTCTTCATGAACTATCGCTGGTTCTCACAGAGCTTAGTTATACGTGCTTATGGAATCCACTTGCATGTTCATCAACAACCACAAGATCACAGAGAAAAAGAAAAGAAAAACAAAATAAAAATAACACATAAGAATAAAGAACAAAAAGAAAAATAATTACCTTTATTGCTTTAATCAATGGCAGAGAAAAGAAGATACATCAGTGTCACGCTCAATATAATCCTCTCTCTCTCTTGAAAATAAAAAGAAAAGAAACCCTAATTTACAAAAGAAAACCTAGAAGAAACCCTAATTTTGGCCCTTGGCTCTTCTCTGGACGCTGGCCGCTCTGTACGTTGCACTGCAGGTGATATTTATAGGTGCAGAAGGCTACAGAGTCCCGGAAGAAACTGCCCACGAAAATTGGGATCTGGATGAGATCAAAGTGCCGCGTTTTCGCGGCTTTTGCCGCGGATCCGCGGCACTCTGGTGACGTCTGGCCACGCGCTTTGGCGCGTGGCCTCTCCTGGTCCGTCCCTGTGGGCTTCTGCTTCTGGAATTTTGATCCCGGCCTTTTAATCTGGATTTTCGAGATAACTTGGTAATCAAGTTACTCTTAATCCAGATTTCTTCAAATTTTCTTCCCACGAATTTCTTCTTATCTTGGCCTTTTATCCTCATCCTGCATGTGTTTAGGGTTAGATAGAAGTCTATCCTTCCCTAATCTCTGATATTTGCAACTTTTAGCCCTTGTATTTGCATTTTGACTCTTTGTATTTGCGCTTTTTCACCTGGGCTTCAAACATGGGCTTGGATCTGGGCTTTTGGGCTCTTTAGGCTTTATTTATTGCTAAAATAACAATTCGAGGCCTGCACACAATAAATTACTAATTATTAATAAATGTGCAGAATTAAATGAATAAATATGAAAATGTGATGGTAAATATGATGATAAAAATGCACTTTTGACTACCAATCACACCCCCACACTTATCTTTTTGCTCGTCCTCAAGTAAAAACAAAGAAAAGAAAAAGTTAATCTAACCTAACACACTTTCGTAGGAATCACGATTGCACTTAGCACGTGCAACAAGCCGTTAAACCTCTAGGTTACCCTAGAGGACGAGTGTTGTCTCGTGAGGGTTTTCAGCGGATTGCACCCACAAAATCCATAAAAAGGAAAATATTTGAATTATATTTGAAGAGACTAAGTAGTCTATAAGTTTTAGGATTATCATTTTTATTCATTCCTCAAACCTAGTCTTAATAAAGTCAATTGTTATTCATTTTAGGTAAGAATTAAAATTGAATTTCTAATATAGTCTTTTTCGTTACCAAAAATCATATGCATCCTTATGTTTTTACTAGGAATTCCTTAACTTGGACTCTCATGCCTCTTTATTATTTTTATAACATCATCTAATTTTCTTTCGTGTAAGTATCAAGGCTTCTTGAGGCCCTCATACCTAACTAATTGACTTATTAGATGTGTTAATATATATATATTTTTTTATTTGCATGTATAACTCATCTCATTTTCTTTCGTATAAGTATCAAGGCTTCTTGAGGCCCTCATACCTAACTAATTGATTATTAGATGTGTTAATACATATATTATATTTCTTAGTCTTCTTAGGCTTTCTAATCCACCCATGTAACGAACTTAAAGTCGATGACTCCCAAACCGGTTGGCTTTAGGGCACCAAGTGAGAAAACACCCCGCGGACTCAAATTCGAGTGAACTAGGCCCCAAAACTAAGGACTTTATTTTATTTACTCACCTTTAGGCATGAATACTTATGCTTCTTGAGGCACATGTATCAGCTTAATTGGTGATTTTTTTTTTTTTTTTTATGAGGCACAAGGTCTTTGTCTTAGAATCCTAGATATTGGTATGCACATTTCATTAAGGTAAAAATCAAGACTAATTATTTATTCAATTTCTCTCCTATACCTAAAATTTAAACAATTTATTTATTTTGACCAAGTTGTTAGAAATCCAAATCATGATTTTCCTAATCATTAAAACTAACTTAGATTTCTTTCAAAAAATAAGTCAAAATACTGTCCTTTTTATAAAATTTTTTTTTATATATTTTTTTTATCAGATTTTTTTTTAGCAAATTTTTTGTTAGTTTCTACCTATGTTAGTATGTTAGTAACGCCCACCCCCACACTTATCTCATGCATTGTCCTCAATGTATGAATGTATGCATATATGCATGAAACAGAACAAGGGAAGGCGGAAGTTACCTTAGGGTGGTGGTTCCGGTGGTGGTCTAATTGGTCCACGAAATGCGGCCCAAACAAGATAACGTGGTAGTTCACGGGACCTACCTTTATTGACCTCTTTTTTATTTACATATTTACAGTCCCCAGTATGAATAGGATCATGGAAGATCCTCTCTTGAAACTTACTCCCTTTACATGACCAGTCCTGGAAAATCATCACAGAGTCATGGTCTATACCTATGTCCAACAAAAGAATGTGACTTGGTAGAATGGTTGACTTGGACTCAAGAATGATAGGTTCAGGAATTAATACCGACTCAGGAAAGAAACTTAAATCAAAAGGTTCAGGAGTCGAGCATGGTTCAAGAAGTGGGTCCAAGTCAAGAAATGAAAACTCAAGTCCACAATCATTTTCCCACAATGGAATGTGACTCAATGTTGGTGATTCAAGTTCAGGAATGATAGGTGTGGGAATCAAAACTGACTCTAAAATATTACCTAAGTCGGGTAACAAAACAGGAGTCAATAATGATTCAGGAATTTGAACTTGATCATAGATTTGGGAATCTAGGTCACATATCTCATTAGTTTCAATCTCATAAAAATGGGAACTTGCCAATTTTTCCATGGGACTTTCAAAATTGCACAATTGGTCAAGTTCAATATGATCATCAAAAATGGGTGATTCAATTTCATGATGTATAGGTATGGGAATAAATGTTGGCTCAGAAAATTGGTCCAAATTGGGTAAGGATACTGGAGTCAACATAGATTCGAAGATGGAAACTGAATCGCAAAGTTGGGGATCGGGTTCACATTCATAATCTAATTCAATCTCATTGAAATTAAAACTAGCCAATTTGTCCAAGGATTGGGATTGAGCAAGTTCATATTGATGTGATGAAATTGAATTTTGATCAAGGTCTTCTAGACAGAATGATTCTTGGTTCCTATCAACTTGCTCAAGAATGTTTGAAAGTCTAGAAATTTGATCATTCATTGTATCTTGCAACCGATCCACTTTTTCTTCTAACCCATCAAATAGATCAATGGTGGACTGAAACCTTGGTGATGTAGGAAAAGACGTATATGAAGATACTGGTTGAACAGGTGGTTGACCATATGGCTCAGGGGTATTGAATCCCCATTGACTCTGTGAAGAGTAGTGATGATTATTCCAATCTTGTTCATAGTATTGGGACTGGGGCATGTAATGATTCGGATAAGACCAATCTGGCACACTAGGTTGGTCAAAGTTATGATATGCCGGTTTGGTAATATCCGAATAAGAGGTTGGTGTGTAATATGGATCCTCATTAAAATTGAAAAAATTGTTGTTATAGGCCATATCACACAATCACAAACAAAACAAAAAGAAAACAAACAAAGAAGAAAAATTTCTAACCTAAGTTAGGGTAGACCTAGACCTAGACGACTCCTAACTGATTAGACTGTCCACGGGAGGTAGGGTGCAGACTTTGACCACAAGTTAATCAGCCAGGTCAGGGCAAGAGTGGTGGGAGGTTTTCCGTCAAAGACGTTCCTTAATTAAATAACCACCACACTTCGGGCTTTCGGCCCTCAATCCCCTTCCTAGACACTGATTTGGCAAGAGTCAACTTCCAGCACTGTTCCCCCTTAGGATAATCTCCTAATTGAGTCCGAGATGTCCCTAGGGCCAACGTCTACTAATTTTTAAGTTAGGCTTGGGTTAGTGAGTGCCTTGGGATATGATTTTTGGGCTAAGGAAGGGTGATGAAATCCCCACCTTATCTTGTTAATGGGTTATGCCCTTAAGATGAATTAGTGCAAGTGTACAAGATAAATAGATAGAATTCACTCAAAGCAGAAAATCAACCAAGAGATGAGTCCTATTCTACATGCAATGCGTACGTACCTTGCGTCTCCAGCACTCTTCAACAGTAAATAAAAATAATTGAAAAGACACGTGCCTAATATGCAAACGTCTAATCAAATTTTATTTTTAACAACCAATAATTTACTGTTGAATTATTAGCAATTTACAGGTATATCACAGAACAAAACAGAATAGAGCAGTAAGCAGTAATCTCAAATTTCAGCAATCTGCAAAAAAAATTGAATCAGTAGTCCTTACTGTTGCCGCGTTTCCGTGGCTCTGGCCGCGGATCCGCGGCAAAACAGTTGGCTCCTGTGCTCTGCCTTCGAGGGCAGAGGCACAGGGCAGCTATATGTCCACTGCAGCTGCTGTTTTCTGTTTCCTGTTCTCCAAACCTGCAAACAGAAAAGAATAAAGAATTAGTTAAAAATTAAATTTTTTTTTTAGAGATAACTTACCATCCCTCCCCGGCAACGGCGCCAATTTGTTGACTGATTTTTCCTGCACACAAAAATTAGAATATTAGATTAAGAATAGATCGTGCGAGGAATTAGTTCTAATCCGCGGTAGCAGGGCTATGCGGGTCGTGATCCTCAAGGAGGGACTGCGATGGAAGCGTTAAGCAAGTTATACTCTAAAGCTTTTATTTTTATTAGTTAAATGGTGGTATTTACAATGGGTGGTATTTACAATGGATGGAAGAAAAGAATTGTGGAAGATGTGAATTTAATCTATAAAAAAGAAAAGGAAAGAAACAAAAAGAAAAGAAAACTTACTTGAGATTGGTTGAAGAAAGAACGTGAAAACCTTACATGTTCTACCTTGCTTAGGAGGCGTTCCACGAATAGATCATAAGATCGGTCTCAATCCCTGTGCACATTATATCGTCAAGCATACTCAAGTACGAAGTGATGCGTAGCTTGGAGGAGACGTCTTCATGAACTATCGCTGGTTCTCACAGAGCTTAGTTATACGTGCTTATGGAATCCACTTGCATGTTCATCAACAACCACAAGATCACAGAGAAAAAGAAAAGAAAAACAAAATAAAAATAACACATAAGAATAAAGAACAAAAAGAAAAATAATTACCTTTATTGCTTTAATCAATGGCAGAGAAAAGAAGATACATCGGTGTCACGCTCAATATAATCCTCTCTCTCTCTTGAAAATAAAAAGAAAAGAAACCCTAATTTACAAAAGAAAACCTAGAAGAAACCCTAATTTTGGCCCTTGGCTCTTCTCTGGACGTTGGCCGCTCTGTACGTTGCACTGCAGGTGATATTTATAGGTGCAGAAGGCTACAGAGTCCCGGAAGAAACTGCCCACGAAAATTGGGATCTGGATGAGATCAAAGTGCCGCGTTTCCGCGGCTTTTGCCGCGGATCCGCGGCACTCTGGTGACGTCTGGCCACGCGCTTTGGCGCGTGGCCTCTCCTGGTCCGTCCCTGTGGGCTTCTGCTTCTGGAATTTTGATCCTGGCCTTTTAATCTGGATTTTCGAGATAACTTGGTAATCAAGTTACTCTTAATCCAGATTTCTTCAAATTTTCTTCCCACGAATTTTCTTCTTATCTTGACCTTTTATCCTCATCCTGCATGTGTTTAGGGTTAGATAGAAGTCTATCCTTCCCTAATCTCTGATATTTGCAACTTTTAGCCCTTGTATTTGCATTTTGACTCTTTGTATTTGCGCTTTTTCACCTGGGCTTCAAACATGGGCTTGGATCTGGGCTTTTGGGCTCTTTAGGCTTTATTTATTGCTAAAATAACAATTCGAGGCCTGCACACAATAAATTACTAATTATTAATAAATGTGCAGAATTAAATGAATAAATATGAAAATGTGATGGTAAATATGATGATAAAAATGCACTTTTGACTACCAATCACTAACTATAAGAGAGAGGAGACAGTCAAACTCAGATCTTTTCTTTATTTAAGGCTGAGTTCTTTGCGTAGCAGTGAAAAGTGAATCTTGTTTTCTGTTGACTGGGTGAATGTCAAGCTCTTCTGAAAATCTTCTCCTTAGATCACAGATGAAGTAGCATAAATCCTATCTAATGAAATCTCAAAGAGACTAAGGAAAAAACTTGAACTCTGCAGGTTGGTAGAAGAGTTTAACTCTTTATGAGTCTTCCTCAGCTGAAAATTCTGACCCCTCTTCAATAGCAAACTGAGCTATTTATAGGAGTTTTAGGAGTAAAACTGTCACCTAAAAATTCTCCATAATAGGGGTTAACTCACCTCATTACGTGGGCAGTACATGACCCAGTAATGGAAGTAATTATAACTAAGACACAGGGCTCATTTGCAGTTAAAACACGGGCTTGAGTTCTGCGTTTAGCCATTGAGATCATGCTGGACGTGGGCCTCGAGCCTTGCGTTTTGGCATTGCTGTGGTATTGAGACGCAGTCATCACTCTGCTGAGACGCAGGCTTTGAGCCACGCGTCTTGGCTTTGGAGTGATGCTGAGACGCGGGCTTTGAGCCCCAAGTCTTGGTTTTTCAGTGATGCTTTCGAGCCTCGCGTCTTGATACTACATCAATGATTTTTTATCAGCTTTATGTCTGAAGTATGGGCTCTACATTTGACGACTTGTCTTCAGTGATTTTTAGACAGTCTACAATCCTGACATTATCAAAAGCCAGCAGTGGACAACTGTAACAAGCAGAAAATTCAAAAGTAAGGCTAAAGCATCCTCCAGCAATGTGCTGAGCATTTCTACAAGAGAAACTGAGAAAGATGTTACTTTCCTTACTAGTTCGGGAGAAGCGGAGTCCGCCTTTGTTATGTCATTGATACTAACACCTCCTACAATTTTCTGCTGGGATGACCTTGGATTCACCGTAACACCATCGTCCCGTCCACTCTTCATCAAGTAATGAAATACGTTGGTGAAGATGAAAAAGTGAGAACGTTGATTGCCGAAAGGCATCCGTTCAAAGGAGTTGAGAATTATTTTACTGATTCCCTCCTTTATCAGGATTCTCTTGAGGCTGATGAGAATCCATACCCAGAAGAGCACGACTCTGGCAATGAAGCTGATATAAAACCAGAAAAAGAAGAATGTCTTTGGGAAATAAATCCTCTTGTAATGAGTATTGATAAGCTCGACTTTGATACCACTGCCAATGTTGAAAGCGAGTGGTTCATCAATGAAGATTTAGATTTGGCTTACTTTTCTGCATTTGCTTCGGATTCTGTACCGTTAGACACTAGCATTGACGTGAATGGTGATCCTTAGTCAGCAATGAGTGTTTTGATATCATTGCGCGCACCAATAAAGTCGTCCCTCCTGGTACGCGAAAAGATTGGAGGCCCACACAATGCTCTCTTTGAAGTACCATCTAAGTGAAAAAGTCAAAAGCTGATTCTATTCGAGTGGATCGAAATAGAGCCCGTAGCTTGTGAAAGCTCAGGGGGTGATTTTGAGTCTCCATAATTCTTCCATTATGGACAAAAGTCACGTCAGATGATGAAAAGAATGGGGTATGATTTTACCAAAGAATCAAGCCTTAATTCGGCAAAGAAAAATGAGCACTACTTCGTTCATTTGTACCGAAAGGAAAGACCTCAATTACTATCACAGGACCCGAAGAGGACTTGGTTATGTATCTATGCCAATCTCATCAGATTCTTAATCTGAAAAAGAGGTCTATCATGATAGCTCATCAGCAACATCATCGTGGGACTCAGATGTCAGCGTCGGTGATATCTTCAAAAGTCTCTCAGTGAACATGGTATCAACCAGCTATTTGGAGGATGACGGAGAAGCTGCTTTTGAAGAAGAATTAATTCAGTCAGATTCTGATCTATGGATTAGACACTTAAGTACTCTTTGGGATATGCATTTTGAACAACGAGAACCACCCACTGAGGATAAAGTGACTCAGGTAAATCTTGGAGATGAAGCTAACCCCAAGCCCATCTTCATAAGTGAGAGCTTGTTATCTTCTGAGAAAGAAGACCTGAATGTCTTCACTTAGAATTATGAGGACATGCCCGGGCTCAATCCCCAGATTACTATGCATCGTCTCAACATCGACCCGGATGCCAAACCAGTCAACAGCAACAATGACAATTCCATCCCGAGATCATGGAAGCAATCGAATCAGAGGTCAAAAAGCTCATAGACTCTGATTTTGTCAGGGAAGAGCAACATCCAGATTGGATGGCCATATAGTGCCCGTTTCTAAGAAGAATGGAAAGATCCGAATTTGCATCGACTACCGTGATCTAAATGCTGCTTGTTCTAAAGACAAATTCTCTTTCCCGATCACAGATGTTATGATTGACAATACGTGCGGTTTTGAGAAGAAGTCTTTCAGATGGCTTCTCAAGGTGTAATCAAATAAAGATGTACCCTAAAGATGAAAAGCACACATCTTTCAAGACGCCTTTTGGAGTATATTGCTACACAGTAATGCCCTTTGGCTTAAAGAATACTGATGCAACATACCAATGCACCAAGAATGCAATCTTCCATGAGCATATATGCAAGACCGTAGAATGCTATGTTGTTGATATCGCCGTGAAAAGTCACGATAAAGGTGATCACCTTGCAGACCTGAAAAGAGTGTTCGACATCATGCGGGCTCACCAGTTGAAGATGGACCCAACCAAGTCTTCCTGGGGGTAGCCAGTGGCAAATTTCTTAGATTTTTTGTTACATCCAAAGGAATCCACCTTGATCCAGAGAAGATCCGGGCCATCCAAGAGATGCACCTCCAAGAAATCTCAAACACCTCAGAGGTTTACAGGGACGACTGGCGTACATCCGAAGATTCATATCAAATCTCTTAGGGTGATACCAACCCTTTACTAGATTAATGAAGAAGGGAATCTCATTCATTTGGGACAATGCTTGCCAAGAAGCATTCAAAGAGATCAAAGAGTATCTCACACACCCGACCATTCTGGTAGCTCCAGTATCAAGAAAATCTTTCCTACTATATGTTCGAGCGATGGATCATTTCTGGGAGCTTTATTAGCCTAGAACAATGATCAAAACTATGAACAGGCGATCTACTATTTAAGTAGAACAATGATTGGGGCTGAGCACTGTTACAATCCAATCGAAAAGGAATGGTTAGCATTAGTCTTCGCTATTCAAAAGATATGACACTACCTCATGGGGCAACACATTCAAGTCATCTCCAGAGTTAATCCTTTGTCATTGCTCATGACAAGACCATCTTTGCTGAACTGCAGACTAGCAAAATGGGCTATATTGCTCTCGCAATATGAGATGCAATTCATGCCACAAAAGGCAGTCAAAGGGCAAGTTGTGACAAATTTCCTAGGCGATCATCCAGTTTCAGGAACTTCAAAACGTTATGACAATCTCCCAGATGAGATTGCAGAAGTTAGCGTCATCAATGCCTCGACAGAAGAACAAGTGTGGCAACTGTTCTTTGATGGAGCATCAAGGATGAACCCTGAGGGAAATATCGTTATAGGTGTGGGGGTACTTATTTTCCCACATAGCTATGTGATCCCTCGTGCATTCTAGTTAACTGAGCCGTGTTCTAGTAATGTCTCAAAATACAACACTTTCTTAATCAGGATGCAACTTGCTGAAGAGATTGGAGTCAAAAATCTTGAAGCATACGGTGAGTCAAAACTCATCGTCAACCAGGTTCACAGGGAGTATGAAGTCTGACATGAGGACTTGGTGCCCTATCACAACGCGACTGTTGTCATGGCAGAGAAGTTTGAAAACTTTTACATTGACCATGTACCACGTCAGCAAAATGCGCATGCAAACATGCTGGTGGCTTCATTGGCCCTTCCTGCCGGAGCCACAGAGAGAGTACTTGTCTATAGTCGCGACTTGTACTGCTGCATATTCACCCTTGAAGGTAGTAGAACTCCAAGAAGAGACCTTCAAGTCAAAGGGTTCTTGAGACATCGATAAGTCTCGAACCTAGGGATTGGTGATTCCCTTACATCGACTTCATCTTATATGGCATATTGCCTGATGATCCTAAGGATGCTGCTGCCATCAGAAGGAAAGCCTTCCGATTCTATTACAATGCAATCATGCAAATATTGTACCGCCGATCGTATAATGGAATCCTACTCCGATGCCTTTCACACAAAGAGGCACAGGAAGCACTCAAAGAAGATTATGACAGTATATGCAGAGCTCATCAACCCAAGCCCAAGCTCAGAGACCGGCTTAGAAGACTTGGCTATTATTGGCCGAAGATGGTTCTTGATGCCATCGCCTATGTTAAGAGATGCCATGCCTGTCAGATCGACGGTGATTTTGTTCATCAAGCACCGAGACATCTTCACCCAACATCCTCTTCATGGCCATTCAAAATGTGGGAAATGGATGATATTGGACCCATCAGTCCTCCAACATCCAGAGGACACCGCTTCATCTTCGCCATAATGGATTACTTCTCTAAATAGGCAGAAGCTATTCCCTGAAGGAAGTAAAGACACCAAACATGATCAAGTTCATCAAGCATCACGTACTCTATCACTTTGGTGTGCCCTGATGAATTATTCATGACAACGGGCCTCAATTCGTCAGCCAAACATTCCAGAGGTTCTGTAATAAATTCAGAATTCAAAGTGTGTCATCAATGGCATACTACCCAGCCGCTAATGGCCTCGCAGAAGCCTTCATCAAGACTATTGGAAAGCTTCTTAAGAAATTTTTCTTGAAAAGTCAATGTGACTGGGACAGAATTAGGCAAATGCTTATAGGCTCACCGCACAATGGTGAGAACTCCAACGAAAGTCACACCGTTTTTCTTGGAGTACGGATGTGAAGTTGTACTCCATGAAGATCCAGATCCCATCTCTGCGAGTTGCCTTGACAACTAAGATGGCAGAGGAGGAAAAGCATTGATTGCGGCTCCAGGAGTTGGAAGCTTTAGATGACAAATGTCTACAAGCCCAATAGCAAATCGAGCTCTATCAAGCTCAGATTTCTAGAGCCTTCAATAAGAAAGTCAAAGAACAGATTTTCAAAAAGGTGACCTTGTCTTACCTATCAGAAGACCCATGGTTATGAAAAACACGTAGAGGGGGGTGAATAGGTTTTAATGCTAATCTAATGATCTTTTAAAACAAGTATGTATGATGCAATCGGTCACTCAAAACAAGAAATTGAAGCTGAATTCCTCGTGAAGGGCTCTAAAATTTCTCCTCTTTGATTCCTCTAGATTATGAGTTGAGGCGCGTAATTGCTTTCTTGTTGAGATAAGTAGAGACCGAAAATGCCAGTAAATGAAATGGGTGCAATAATGAAGTGCAAACAAGAGATAGTACAAGATAGAAATATAAAGCAATGATAAAGCAATAAGGAAACCAATCGCAAACACAAGGAATTTGTTTCGAGGTTCGAGCCACTGCTCTACGTCCCCGCCTCCACCACCGTGAAGGATTTTTACTAAATCTGCAAAGAGAATTTCCACACTGGAACCTTTACACCCCAAGGGATTACAATAAGTCTACACAAGACCGGAGTACCGAACTCCCACTAATCCAACCTCTACACAAGAGGGATATCAACACAAAGAAAAAGCAAGTAACAAGGTGATCAAAAAGACCACACACTTCTCTCTTACAACTCCTTATAGAATGGGAATGATTTTTGGCTCAAGAAGTGAAAAAATTCAGTTGTAAAGAAAGTAAAGAAAACTTGAAAACCATTGAAAAACTTAAACCAAGAATGCACTTAGGAAGTGAGAACTTTGAAAACTTTTCTTTTCTTTTGAAACTCAAAACAATAGGGATTTTTCTTGAATTTAACAGGGACCAATGCCATCTATTTATAGGGATTAGAAGAGATCTTTTCATCATTAAAACGAGGTTAATAGGTTAGGAAATAGCTCCAAGAAATTCAGAGATAGCTGAAAGAAACATCAAAATCAAATCCAGAAAATAGTTTTCAAGAAACTAGCCGTTAGGGGCTGCTGACGGCTGTCGGTCGACTGGCCCAGTCGACCGGCAGTCTATCTGGCAAACTAGCCGTTGGACTCGGTCGACCGGAGGCTAAACAAAAAACAAATCTTTATTCTGTCGGTCGACTGGCCCGGTCGACCGACAAAACTCGAGAGCAAGGGTCAGTCAGTCGGTCGACCGGTCCGGTCGACCGGCAGACGTGCACAAACGTGTACGCCAAAGCCACAAGGCTTGGTCGACCGGTGCGGTCGACCGATCAGGCCTGAAATAGATCCGGTCGACCGCCCGGTCGACCGTTGGGCCTGAAACAGTATTTTTATGGGAAAAATTTTGAACTTTGAAGAATTTTTAAAATATTTTGAAATGGCTAGATGATTAAGTAGCATGCTATTAGGGATGGTATACATGATATAAACTAGATGTAAAAATGTAAAATATTTTGAGTCATGTATGTCAATCAAGACATGCACCTAAATCAACTAACCAAAACAAAAACCGTATTCTGAAAAATGAAAAGTGTGTGTGTGTTTTCTTGAGCCAACTTATCATAACCTCATTCTTTAACAAACTAGTTCTTAAAAAGATTCTAGGTGACTACAAGTTCTTCAAATTAGGGCTTCTCCATATGCAAGCTTGAATCTTTGAACCCGAATTGAATCAACTTGAGTCAAAAATACCTTCCTTTAGGGAAGAAGAAATTTTGAATCCTTAGAATCCTGAAACACACTTAAACACTAAAATATGATTAGTACAAATAACTATATATGTTTTGTAATCATCAAAACTCAACAATCGGGTGATTGTAACCTAGGGCCAACAATCTCCCCCTTTTTGATGATGACAAAACATATGAGTTATTTTATACAAAAAAAATGGGAAAAAATGGAAAAGGAGCTTGGAGCTCCCCCTCAAATCATGCTATATATATGAATGGCTATATGAATGAAAAGTAAAACAAGAACTTGGCATAAGAAAGATATAAGAATTCAAAAACATATATCTCAAAACATAAAACACATTACTCAAAACTCATAACTCAAAACTCAAAACTCAAAATAATAAACTAACTTTTTCTCCCCCTTTTTGTCATACATCAAAAAGGGTGAAATTGTTAAAAATATTTCATGATTCCATAACACAAACATTCAATTCACCACAAATAAAAGAAAATCTAGTATATTCTAGGGGTTTTGTAAATATATCGGCAAGTTGAAAATCGATAGAAACATAAACAATGTCAATATCACCTTTCTCATAATGATCTCTAAGAAAGTGATACCGAATGTCAATGTGCTTAGTCTTAATATATTGAATTGCATTTTTAGTCATATGAATAGTACTAGTATTATCACAAAATATCTTAATATGGTCATAATGCAAATCATAGTCAAGAAGAGTATGTTTCATCGAAGGACTTGTGCACAACAAGCCCCCGACGTGACATACTCCGCCTCGGCGGTTAAGAGGGCTACCGAATTTTATTTCTTGGAAGGCCATGAAACAAGACAATTACCTAGAAATTGACATGTTCCACTTGTACTCTTCCTATCCACTCTACAAGCCGCATAGTCAGCATCCAAAAAACTCGTCATTGAAAATGTCTGGTCTTTGGATACCACAAACCCATTTCAATGGTACCCTTAAGGTATCTAATAATGCGTTTTACCGCAATCAAATGGAGCTCTTTAGGACACGATTGAAATCGAGCACAAAGACATACACAAAATATAATGTCCAGCCTACTAGCCGTTATATACAACAAGCTACCGATCATGCTACGATAAAGTTTAATGTCTACATTTGTACCTTGTTCATCCTTGTCAAGCTTTGTGGTGGTAGCCATGGGAGTTTTGCTTGTCTTAGCCCCTTCAAGCCCAAATCTCTTGATAAGTTCCTTCGTGTACTTGGCTTGATTGATAAAAAACCCATCCTTCCTTTACTTGATTTGAAGACCAAGGAAGTAGTTAAGCTCGCCCATCATAGACATCTCAAATTCCTCCTTCATGCATGATTCAAAAGCTTTGCAAAGATTTTCATTAGTAGAACCAAATATGATATCATCAACATATATTTGAACTATAATATATCATTATCAACATATTTGGTAAACAAGGTAGTATCTATTTTTCCTTTAGTAAAACCATTAGAAATAAGGAATGAAGAAAGTCTTTCATACCAAGCCCTAGGGGCTTGTTTTAAACCATAAAGAGCTTTATCTAGCTTGAAAACAAAATCCGGATGTGTAGGATCAACAAACCCGGGGGGTTGTTCAACATACACCTCCTCTTTAATAAATCCATTAAGAAAGCACTTTTTACATCCATTTGAAAAAGTTTAAAATCTATATATGAAGAAAATGCAAGTGTCATCCTATGGCTTCAAGTCGTGCGTGCTACGGGTGCAAAGGTTTCCTCAAAATCGATACCTTCGACTTGAGTGTAACCTTGGGCCACTAACCTAGCTTTATTCCTAACAACATTTCCCGACTCATCCAACTTGTTCTTAAAGATCCACTTAGTACCAATTGTTGGTCTATCGTGGGGCCTAGGAACAAGGTGCCAAACTTGGTTGCGCTCGAATTGATTGAGCTCCTCTTGCATGGTAAGCAACCAATATGAGTTGCCCTCGGCTTCGAGGATGTTCTTTGGTTCAAAATGAGAAATAAATGCATAGTGCCCACAAAGATCATGAAGCTTAGAACGAGTAGTTACCCCTTTTGATATTTCACCTATAATAAGATCCTTGGGATGATGTGGATTGAATCTCCGATCTTTTGAAAGTGGTTGAGTTGTCTCCACTTCAACTTCTTGAACTTCATTTTCTTCATCACCCTTTGGCATGTCTTCAAGAGTAGGTGGGTCCTTCAAAGTAGTTTCTCTCCATGTCTTCATTTAGGGAATCTATTTCTACAATATTCTCAACAACACATTAGATTCCTCAAACTTTACATGTATAGATTCTTCAATAGTCAAGGATGACTTATTGAAAACACTATAAGCTTTACTAGTGTTAGAGTAACTAACAAAAATTGCTTCATATAATTTTGCATCAAATTTTCCTAAATTATCTTTAGTATTCAAAACAAAACATTTACAACAAAAAACTTTAAAGTATGAAACATTTGGTTTTCTTGAAAAATAAATCTCAAAAGATGTTTTAGAAGTATTTTTGCATAAGAAAACCCTATTTGATATGTAGCAAGATGTGTTAACGGCCTCGGCCTATAGATAATGAGGGAGACCGTACTCATTTATCATTGTCCTAGACATCTCTTGTAATGTATGATTTTTCCTCTCAACGACTCTATTTTGTTGTGGAGTTGTAGGACAAGATAGTTCATGCTTAATTCCATGTTCTTCACAAAAAGTGGTAAAGAGTTGGTTATTGAATTCACCACCTCTATCACTTCTTATTCTTAAAATAGAAGAATCTTTTTCCTTTTCAACTCTTTTCTTAAAGGCTTGAAAATATGAAAAGGCTTGATTTTTGTGTTCTAAAAAGAAAACCCAAGTAAAACGAGAGAAATCATCAACTAAAATGAAGGCAAAACGATTCTCACTTAGACTTTTGGTTTGAGTAGGACCAAATAAATCCATAGGGATCAACTCCAAAGGTCGTGATGTCATGATATCCTTGATTGACTTGAAAGAGGACTTGGTTTGTTTTCCAAGTTGGCACGCATCGCAAATGCAGTCCTTTTTAAATTTCAAGCAAGGAATACCTTTCACCATTTCCTTGTTGTTTAATCTAGATAGATGGTCAAAAGAAATGTGGCCTAATCTCCTATGCCACAACCAAGAGTCATCATCGAGGGCTGTCAACAAGTAGCATTGCATAGCATATTAGAGATGTCAATTATGTATACATTGTATTCACGAAATTCGAAAAATATACATGCATTGGATTGTCTATCAATAACACTACATGCTAGGTCATCAAAAATAACATTAAAACCTTTATCACAAAGTTGACTAACACTCAAGAGATCATGCTTGAGGCCATCAATCAAAACAACATTTTCTATTAAAGGATGTACCAAGTTTAACATTACAAATACCAATGATTTTTCCTTTGGCGTCATCTCCGAAGGTGACGGTGCCACCTTCATGGTATCTTGATAGGGTTGCGAAGTTGTTGATATCCCAAGTCATGTGCCTTGAGTAACCACTATCAAGATACCACAACTCCTTACGTCGTTGGCTTTGGAATGTACCTACATCATTTAACAAATTTGTTGACTTTGGTACCCAAACTTTCTTGGTCCTTGAATGTTAGTATTCCGAACCCAACATGATTATGCGATGCATTAATCCTATCATAGCAAAATTTAACCAAATGACCTTTACGGCCACAATATATGCATGCATACACTTTACCATACATGAATGCATGATGAGTGTGTGGAGTGTGGGCATGTTTAAGGTGCTTAGCATGATGTAAAGGTTGTGATTTGTGAACATGAGCATGAATAGCATGTGAATGTTTCTTGGGACATGTTCCTTAGGAAACATAGCCTCTAGTCTAGTTTTCTTTGGGACATGTTCCTTAGGAAACATAGCCTCTAGTCTAGTTTTATCAAATTCACATTTCTTCAAAACTACTCCTAATGAATCAATTTTCTTCTTTAGCAAAGAAATCTCATTTTCATCAATTTGTGAAAATTTACCTTTGCAAGAAATCTTATAGTCATCAAAATCCTTTTGAGTAGAAGAGAGAGTTGAAAATAATTCATCTTTTTTCTTTTATGAGAATGAAAACTTTGTGGTTGAGTGATTCATTTTCCTTTTTCATTTTAAGTATTTCTTTTTTAGAAAATCATAGTTATGAGATAGTTCTTCAAAATCTTCTCCTAGTTCATCTATAGATAGTTCACAATCAATGGATATATCGGGAGTTATCTTACTTGTGCTTTCATTTACCATGAAGCATATGTTGGCGGTGTCGACTTCCTCATCGGATTCACTCTCCGAATCCCAAGTAGCCTTTAAAACTTTCTTTTTGTATGGCTTCTTGGAGGTGGAGGGTTTGCCTTCATTTTCTGGACATTCCGCAACAATGTGACCTGGCTTCCAGCAATTAAAGCAAATGACTTTCTTCTCCTTTTTACCTTGCCATCTCCTTCTATTTTGGAACTTTGCCTTGTTGTACATGTTCTAAACGTTCTTTACAAGAAGAGAAAGATCTTCATCATCCTCGTCGGAGTATGTGGAAGAACTCTTGAAGGCAATAACTTTCTTCTTGGAAGGAGCCATCT
The DNA here is from genome assembly GCA_038442645.1 of Agave tequilana. Lineage (NCBI taxonomy): Eukaryota > Viridiplantae > Streptophyta > Magnoliopsida > Asparagales > Asparagaceae > Agave > Agave tequilana. The sequence goes on from JAVJIF010023707.1 coordinate 52,803, forward strand.
CTTCTCTAGCTTTTCTTTCCATCTCATGGGTCTTGAGATTTCCAATGAGACCGATAAGCTCCATTTCTTCCTTGTCATTGAGCTCTTTCAAAGTTGTGGCTTTGACTTCCCAAGATGGAGGGAGTGCACGGATGATCTTCCTCACTTTTTGGTCATTGTCAATAGCATCACCTAAAAAAGAAAGTCCATTAGTAATCTTTGTAAACTTAGTAACCATTGTTGGCCCAAAGGCTTTCCACTCTAGTTTTGATGATGATTAACTCATGTAGTTATGTTTACTAATAATCTTGTGATGTTCAGTTTCAGATATTTAACCAAGATATTAGTAGGTGATTAGCTTCAACAAAGATGTTTTGGAGCTTCTCACATTGTGATTCAAGAGCCCGAGCGACAAAGTCATATCTAGCACTCGTTGGAGTCAAGCTCGATGGATCACGGTTTGGATCGAGTCGGCTTGAAGACGGAGTTCGTCAAGAAGACTTCGGTACATAGTTTAGATTTTGTTTTAGATCCATTTGTAAAGACTAGATAGTGTGATATGCTCAAGTTCACAACACACACACTTGTTTCTAGTTTTCATGTTTATTGGTTTTCAGTTTTTAGTTTAATCGATCTTGGTTTTCATGAATAGATAGATTCAATACAAGTTTACATGATTTAATGTATATTAGATTTGTTCTATATACATGTATGCTTCATATCTTAGACAAACTTATTTTGATTTGCCTATTCATGTGTTTGGAGTTTTGTGTTTTAACAAAACATATTTTCAGATTTAATATAAAAACATTGATATATCTCTATATATGTATATTGGAGTATATCCATATACTACATGCCTAAAGTTTTTTCATTATCATGTTTTTGTATTTGGATGAATTTTGAAAAAATCGGATTTCCATTTGAAAAATCCAAGTTTTAGAAAATACAGTTTTTGGTTTTCGACAAAATTTCTAAGTCACAAAAAGAGTTCAAAATGTTTGTAACTTGATTTGATTTTTACTCAAACAAGTTTGTATATCAGTGTATTATACTGAACTTATTTTTGTGGATTTTTAGAGAATTTTATGGGATTTATTTTGTATTTAAAAACCAAGTTTTTCAGTCCCAAAATAATTCTGCCAGGCTCTGGCGGTCGACCATCCCGGTCGACGAACCAGGAGCCGGTCAACCGGACGGGTCGACGGACATGCACAAGGATGTGCACTTGGCCGTGTCAGTTGGACGGTCGACTGCACGGTCGACCGACTGAAGGCAACCCACTCTCGGGTTGCCCCGGTCGACCGGGCGGTCGACCGGCCAGAGAGCCGTTGCTCTCTGGTTCAGGGCCCGGTCGACCGGGCGGTCGACCAGATGGCTCAACGGTGAAAAATTTGACCGTTGGCCGTCGACCGGCCGGTCGACCGGAAGGCCAATTCTGGCCTTGTCAGCTGCCAACGGGCAGATTCCTTTTTTAGGGGTTATAAATACCCCATTTGAGAGAGGTTTTGGTTAAGATTTTCAAGAGCAAAAATTCATCTATTCTCTAGTGTTT